>JAPQNM010000016.1:12612437-12614937 GCA_029783475.1 Metacarcinus magister | reverse complement strand
TGGCTGGCAGGGAAAGGAAGGCCAACCAAGACCAGACTATCACTACTGTCACTACCACTACTGCTACCACTACTTCCTGGCAAGCGATGTCAGGCCACTAGCGACGTCTTTTGAATCGACATTTCGTAAGTTAGGTACATCAGGATGAACTTACTCAAAGTTTGCTACGTTAACGGATAGTATTTTAGTTGTGGATTGGCTTCTAAATATTTGTCAAGTCTATTTTTTTAACGTAGTAATTGTTTTAATGTCGACGACATTGGCGGGCAGGGAGTTCCAAACGTTAACGATCCGATTGAAAAAGAAGTGCTTGGCTTTGTTTGATGTGAATCTTTTACCAGTAATCTTAAAAGAATGATGTCTTCTTGTTATATTTGATCAATCAAAAGTAATGTAATCTTCTGTATTGATATTATCGAATCCTTTGATTATCTTGAACATTTCAATGAAATCCCCTCGCATCCTTCGTTTCGGTGGTAATGGCAGGTTAAACATAACTTATTGCCAGTATTAACCCTTACACTGCCGAGGTCTTTTCTAAGTGTTCGATTTATAGATTTTTAAAAAAATTATGATTTTATTCAAATTTTTCTTATTAATGATAAAAAAAAAAAATATTAATGATAAAAATAAATATAATGATAAAAATAAATAATAATGATAAAAATAAATAATAATGATAAAAATAAATATTAAAGATATAAATAAATATTAATGATAAAAATATATATTAATGATAAAAAATAAATATTAATGATAAAAATAAATATTAATGATAAAAATAAATATTAATGATAAAAATATATATTAATGATAAAAATATATATTAATGATAAAAATAAATATTAATGATAAAAATAAATATTAATGATAAAAATATATATTAATGATAAAAATATACATTAATGATAAAAATATATATTAATGATAAAAATATATATTAATGATAAAAAATAAATATTAATGGTAAAAAATAAATATTAATGATAAAAATATATATTAATGATAAAAAATAAATATTAATGATAAAAATATATATTAATGATAAAAATAAATATTAATGATAAAAATAAATATTAATGATAAAAATAAATATTAATGATAAAAATAAATATTAATGATAAAAATAAATATTAATGATAAAAATAAATAATAATGATAAAAATAAATATTAATGATAAAAATAAATATTAATGATAAAAATAAATATTAATGATAAAAATAAATATCAATGATAAAAATAAATATTAATGATAAAAATAAATATTGATGATAAAAATAAATATTAATGATAAAAATAAATATTAATGATAAAAATAAATATTAATGATAAAAATAAATATTAATGATAAAAATAAATATTAATGATAAAAATAAATGATAATGATAAAAATAAATATTAATGATAAAAATAAATAATAATGATAAAAATAAATATTAATGATAAAAATAAATATTAATGATAAAAATAAATATTAATGATAAAAATAAATATTAATGATAAAAATAAATATTAATGATAAAAATAAATATTAATGATAAAAAATAAATATTAATGATAAAAATAAATAATGATGATAAAAATAAATAATAATGATAAAAAATAAATATTAATGATAAAAATAAATATTAATGATAAAAATAAATAATAATGATAAAAATAAATAATAATGATAAAAATAAATATTAATGATAAAAATAAATATTAATGATAAAAATAAATATTAATGATAAAAATAAATATCAATGATAAAAATAAATAATAATGATAAAAATAAATATTAATGATAAAAATAAATATTAATGATAAAAATAAATATTACTGATAAAAATAAATAATAATGATAAAAATAAATAATAATGATAAAAATAAATATTAATGATAAAAATAAATATTAATGATAAAAATAAATATCAATGATAAAAATAAATATCAATGATAAAAATAAATATTAATGATAAAAATAAATATTAATGATAAAAATAATTATTAATGATAAAAATAAATAATAATGATAAAAAATAAATATTAATGATAAAAATAAATATTAATGATAAAAATAAATAATAATGATAAAAATAAATAATAATGATAAAAATAAATATTAATGATAAAAATAAATATTAATGATAAATATAAATATTAATGATAAAAATAAATATTAATGATAAAAATAAATATTAATGATAAAAATTAATATTAATGATAAAAATAAATAATAATGATAAAAAATAAATATTAATGATAAAAACTAAATATTAATGATAAAAATAAATAATAATGATAAAAATAAATAATAATGATAAAAAATTAATATTAATGATAAAAATAAATATTAATGATAAAAAATAAATATTAATGATAAAAAATAAATATTAATGATAAAAATAAATAATACTGATAAAAATAAATATTAATGATAAAAATAAATATTAATGATAAAAATAAATATTAATGATAAAAAATAAATATTAATGATAAAAATAAATATTAATGATA
>JAPQNM010000016.1:12494931-12607431 GCA_029783475.1 Metacarcinus magister | reverse complement strand
AAATATACTCAATCAAGTCTTTTGACCCTCAAAATACATATATCCTTGTTCTAGAACAGAATATTAGGAAGATTATAATTTATTTCAATATATCATCTAATGACTCAGAGCAACGTTCTGCAGCAATGACACTAAAAAACAATCCCAGCATGAACATACTCCACATAGTTACTAATCCTGGGGTTAAGTGTCAGAGGCCCTTTTCTGTAGCTGAGCTCGCACAAAGAACAAGTTATCAAAAGAGAAAGCAGCCTTGGGCTGCGTCAAACCCAAACAACCACATGTTTGCTGCCCACCTCAAGTGTACACAAAACACAAAAGCTGTACAGGTATCAGACCATTTATCCAACTTCCACAAAACCAGTTATTTTTGCAACTGGCTAATCATGAATCTGGTGGGCTTTGTAAAAACTCACAGCTCAGACACTTTGTTTTAATTTTAGTGGCACATACGTCACACTTCAGTTTCAGTATGACAGCTGCTGTGTACACTTGGACCTCTCTACATTTTTGTGATTATTTGTTACAATTTAATGAAATTTTCACTTAACACCATATCAAATGCCACCAGAACGGCAACTTGTAAGTGGAAACCGAAGAGGAAACAATTTACACTCAATTTATCAAAGAAAGTAGTTACTTATGACACTTGATAAAGGCACTTCACTGCAGCATTTGAGTGAGGAGCAAGGTGATAGTACATCTGCTATCTATGATACAGTAAAAGTCATGTAATCTAAAAGGCCGGGGACCCATGATGCATTGGATTACTGGATTTTTAGGACTATTGGAAGGGTACTTTTGAAAAGTGTAAATACATGTACTATGTACATGTATGACATGGAAAGTGTGAGTCATGTTCAGTCGATAACAGTCACAAATGGAGTCCAAAAATCAAGTGAACTATCGGCTAAGAGTCAGAACAGGTGGATCTGTACACTGAAAAGGGTTGTCTTATGTGGGGGAACTTTTGTCCTCTCCACCTGCTTCTGCTCCCAGCTGGTATCCCTACCAGCTGGGAGCAGAAGCAGATGGAGAGGACACAAGCTTGTTGTACATAATTTGAGTTTTCTACCATCCTCCTCAAAATTTCAGATTTTTTATATTTTTTTATATATCACAAACCGTTGGCGCCAGTAAGCTTTATAGAGGCAAAGATGGACTTGCCTCTTGTCTGTTATTTGGCGTAGGTTTTTTTTAGATTTTTATAGTTACGCCTCGAATATTTACGTTCTCTCTTGAATATGTTGAGAAATATGTTGAATATGTAAGTCCCGTCTGAGGACAGTATGGCAGTAATTTGGGTAGTCTTTGGTCACTCAGCAGTAATACCAAAGAATGAAAAGTGGCCAGCGAATATCAGGGGATCGAACCCGGGACCCTAGATTCGCATACCCGAACGCTGACCACTGTACCACCGCCTCCCCATCCCATGTATGGGATATTTTCAGAGTTGGCCTAATTTTCAAAATCTTGCATTACTGAGATTTTTGGACTATTGGTATTTAGATTAAAGGACTTTTACTCTCTCAAGAAACAGATGGAACAGAAAGTTAAATTCTATGGTGACAGCGATGTGTCCAAATTAATGGACAAGCAGTAAAAGAGTGTATACATGAATAATGCTGCTTTAATGGATTAAGCAGCATCAAAGTGAAAGGTTTCCACTTGTATTTGTTGAAGACAGCTTTGTTCTTTACTTTTCACAGTAACTCATGGTACAAAAAAACTAAATCTAGAAATCCGAGTCACTTCCAGTTCAAAACTTGCTGGATTAATGGTCTGGTTCCTGTAGTCACAATGTAACAGCTTGAAAGCTGACCGCTGCCCAGGAGCCCCAGAGTTGTTTGAGCATTACCTTTGGGTTGTACAGGACGAGATGTTTCCCTCCTAGATTGAGGATCCCGCTGGCCATTTCTACTATATGTGCCATCAGAGGTATGTTGTTTGTAATTTCAAAATAAAATAAATCCACAGGCTAAAATTAAAATGTTTAACCACACCTTCCCACTCTCATAAATGTTTAGGAGCAGCTCACTACTACAGGTCAGTTGACAATTTCAAGAACACCACTGATCACAAGTCTTGGGTAACCCTGACTCTGGAAACTGCAGAGACTTGTTAAAAACGACATATAAATCTTTCTCAAAAACCATAACAACACTTTCCTGCACATTTGCCACACAGGAATCTCTCAGATTTTGGTCATGTGAGATTAAGATGTGAGGGACTAGATGAGCCATGAAGAAACTCCTCTGCAACATGAGATTAGAGTGAGACCATCAAAGTTTTTACAGTGATTGCAGAGATTCCCTAGGCAAGAAAAATTGTGCTCAAAGGGACAAATATCCATGAAGCTGATGAAGTAATCAAAAGGTTATCCAGTACCTATTTTAAACAACTGCTCCAGTCATCATCATACAGGTATTCATCCACCACTGACTACGCATGTACGACAAAATATAAGAATTATCTTACTCGAGTTGAAATGAATCTTTAAGTATCTTTAAACACATAATCAGTGTACTAAATGTACCTTTGAGTAACACTGGTTTTTAAAAAAATCTGAGGCAAGCATGTGAATCATGTTTTTCCTTAATTTCTAATATGCTTACCATATTTGATGGCATATAAGACGCACTTTAGAAAAAATATATGGCTAAAAAAAAACACCCCTGGGTCTAATAAGCAAAGATGAGGCCTCCCGTAGGCTAATGTTATCCCCGACACACACTACTGTAGACCAATTTTACCCTAGATTGTCAGCACTACCTAATCCGACTCCATAATATTATCATTTACTTAAATGACGTTATTATTATTATTACCAGCACTGTAAAAAAAAGGAATTATCATAAACACCAATGACTTTCAAGATGCCATCTATCTGGGCATGTTGTGCTTTACTTGTGCAAGTAGTGACTGGTAGTCTGGAACAGCAGGATCAGTCACCAGTCACTATCACAGAGATTCCAATTTAATGCTTTTGTCGCTAGGTCTAGACATTTTCAGTGTGATTTAGACAAATTTTTCCATCTAGCGACATTAAACCATCCAAATTTTGTGTTTTTTGCATATCTCTACGTTAAAGTACAGTATGTAAACAAAATTTCATGGGACAGAGGACAACGCATTATTTGAACACAGTGATATCAAGAGTGATACCAGCAGTAATGATGATGAGTTTTTAGGCTTTGATAATGAAGATTTTGCTGGCTTTGATGATTAAGATTTTGTTACAAGCTGTAAATGTGCATTTTGATTCATGTTGAGCTCTAATGGTAGGTTGACTCTGATGATTTTTCTGGCCTTTACATAATGTTTTCCGCTTTGTTTTGTCTCGTACTGCTAGCTTGCTTTTCTATATTTCTATATAAGGTAATATTTTCTGCTATAGCTAAGGTGATTTTGTAATGCTTTTATTTACTGCTATAGTTCTTTTAGTTTTTTGCATTGTTGTATTACTGTAATCCAGCTATAGTTAATCTCTTCAATGTATTGCTAGCTTGCTTTAAACATTATATGCTTAAATGCACTAAAACTTTTTTTTCCTGCATATGCCCGGCTGAAATGGAGGTACGTCTCATATGCGCGTGTGTCTTATATGCCATCAAATACGGTAATTCAAATTTCTAAACAGTTTTTCTCCACCACCTCTAGTTTTTCTGCTTTAACATATCTCATTTTGTTTAATCATAATGCATATATTTATAATATAATGTGTTTATTCATGTATTAAAATATTATATAGAACATATTATAGAACAAAACAAACACAGACTACTGACAGAACTAAATATTGCTATTACTTGGATATAAGCATATATACACATCATAGTATTATAGACAGTGAGAAGTGAGTTTTTAGGATGATCTGGTGTGCTTTGTCTCCAGGATATCACAGGAGCATCCAGAAGTCCCCCTTATTCTGGGATTCCATTTGCCTTGGTAGTTGGTCTCAATCTTAGTAACATCTTGGTGGAACCTTCCCCATGCTCGTCACTTACTGCTCCAAGGTTCTGGGGGAAGAAGTTGAGGTGGTAGTGGAAAAAGTGAATCTTGAAATACATTTGGCACCCCATATTCTGATAAACCTGCAACAACTTCTTAACTTGGTAATTTAATGCTCCTGTGTTACCAAGGCATCCATGGCAGATTGACTTAAATGTTTCCCATGCTCTCAGTTCCTTCAAGGTGAGCTTCTCCTCGAATACCTCATCCTTCAGCACCTCCTGGATCTGAGGTCTAACAAAGATGCCCTCATTGAGCTTAGCAGAACAGAGAGCTGGAAATAGAATGCACAGGTGTTGGAAGGCAGTGCCATCCTTGTTCATGGCCTTCACAAAATTCTTCATGAGGCCAAGCTTGATATGAAGAGGATTTTCTTGGACACTGTTCGCCAGACACGAAAGTGTTCCTAAAGTTCCAATGCTTCTGTGTGCAGTGCTTGGACACAGCCCGACTGTCCCAGAGACAAAGAAAGTATCAGTACTTCATGAAGCCTGTCTGCATACCCATAAGGAGCCCAATGACCTTGAGGTCCCCACAGTGGCTCCACTGATGTTGCTGGTACTTGACAGCTTCCAGAAGGAGCTCAATATTGTCATATGACTTTCAAATTAAATGAGTGGTGAATGGGAATGCTGGAGTATTTATTCCCATTGTGCAGGAGCACAGCCTTCAGACTTAGCTTGGAAGTGTATGAAAAATACGCCAATTGAGTGATTGTGTGGGAAGCCAAGGGAGATGAACAGGCCAGAGACATCTGTGCAGTAGCAAAACCTGTTTTCCATGTTGAAGAATGAGTCGAGCTCCTTGTTGAGTGTCCTGAAACTGCAGATCCTTATATCTGCCTTGACCAGGTTCCACTGTTCAGCCAGGATTCCCGGAGCTGTGACTGCTGCTTAGATAGGTACATATTATGGGCAAGGTCATTCAGGTCTTCTGGGTGATTCAGTGGGGCTCACTGCCACTTGCTCCTGAATGAACAGAGACTGTCTTCAGAAGAGACTGACGGTAAAATTCACTTCTGAGAAAATATGGCAAGGCATTGGCGCACATTTTAAACCAAGTTCCAAGAAATTAGGCCAGTAAATGGATTTCTAACAATTTTTTACAATGGATGATATAAATAGCATTATCGGCCTGCCAGTCTTAATTTGAATTCAGCATCCCTGAATTAGTCTAAAACACCTACTTATGCAGTGTATTACTGAAATATTTAAATATTTTGGGTCTAGGCCTATATGCATACATGTACGTATATCTCAAAAACTAGAGGTGAAGAGTCAAAACGGATTTTGTATATGAAACCAACATCCCAAACTTAGGTTAAAATACCTATTTTCATGCTTGCCTCAATTTTTTTTGTAAACTGTGTACTATCTGAAAACTTCAAACTAAAAATTCATCATTTAGTGCAGGTTAGTTATGAACACTTGATAAGGAGCCATGATTTGTATCTGTCTGGTCTCTGTTACAAGAACCAATATTGTTAAATCACATGTTTGATAAATATTTTAAAGGTTAATGTTGCAAAGTTTTTTCATGCATAGGTACAAACTTTAAATCAATGGAGGAAAGACAAACGGTGTATCTATATTAAATAGCATAACTGCTTTTGACAATATTTGGAATTGACTACAAAGAGTCAATTCTTTCTAAGGCTGGGATGAATTAATGAACTCACCATAAATTAAATATATGATAAAACACATTTAAACATTAATCTGGCAATATCTGTATTACTTTTATCACTTTTAATTATATTGTTAAGGACTGCTAATGTAGCACTTCCTATGTTCAGCTACTGCCTTGAGTGAATGAGAAAAGAACATCAACTTAATAGGTGTAATTTAGTTGATAAAGTTGATAGGGTAAACAGTAATGTGAAGCCACTGAAAATGTATGCAGCTGGAGCCTTGAATGCAGAGTAATAAACTATAAAATCAAGGAAAAATATCAAAGCTATTCAGTTAATCTTGATCTTCAAATTGTTTCAGATATTAAAAAATCTATAGAGTTTCATCTAATTCTGACTCAAAAACAAGTTCGTAAACTTAAACATGTCCTACAGCTAAAAAAAATTTTGATTATATAGTTTTAACTTTATGACAAGCATTTTTTTGATCCTACCATGAATATACGATATAATGGTTATAAAATTGATAATATTTCCTTCCTAAGTGACTGGTATAGTAAGTTAGTGGTCGTTGCAAGATAAACATTGATCATCATACAGTAGAGTAACATTGGTGACGGTGGTGAGGTCAACACAATCAGATACAAACATCCTCAGGACTCCTTAATGGTAACTGTCACCCTAAACACTGACAGGTTACTCTTGGTAAACATTTCAAGCACCAATCAATGAACTCATTATCTTAATAACAAGCTGCAAAAAGTTACTAAAAAAAATACATTTTAAATGTTTTACCATTTGAAACAAAGATGACATCAATATGTTGTCATGTATTCTTAAGTTAAAGCCGTTATACTCAATAGACATAACATTGCACTTTCACACACATGAACTCCATCTTCATCATGTCTATGGTAATAATCTACTTTGAATGATTTTCTTAAACTTTGGGGGGTTGAATAACAAGATGGAAAAATCACGTATAATTTGCTTAAAACTACTGACCTCAAATGGAGAGAATCCTTGTGTTGCAGGGTAGTATATAACATGGCCACTTTGTTCCTCCATCCCAAACATCTAGTGCATTCCAGGCCAGCTCCTTAGCATTCAAAGTAAATCTTTTTTTGTTAAAATTATAATAAAATATAATGAAGACATACTGTAATCAATATTAGATAAAAAATAAAGCTCAGAAAAGTAAAATAACATGGAACTCAACTTTCACAAGACTAATATTCTTTAAATTATTAGTGGAAAGACATGAATAGTAACAGCAGACAAAAACCATCAAACATTGGTAATAGAAATAACACAATGATCCCACCATGCACTGTGCCTGATGACTAGGACAGTTCAAGAAAAGCAAAATCATTTGCTCATTAATTACATTCACTCAACTTTTGAGGTATAGCTTAAAGAGCCTGAAATCCTTACAGGCATGAAAGGAAATGAGTTGGTAGCCAGTGACCTAAAATGCTACGGCCACTACCTGATTGAAGCAAGAGGAGCCATGTCAGGAATACACATGAGGGGACAAATTAGTGGCACCAAAAAGAAAAAAAAATCTCCTGTATAAAAACTAATCCTTCCTCTGTCTTAGAAGGAGTTACTGTTTACACTTAATATAATCTCTGTGAACGATTGTGAAGCTCCAGGACTCTTGTGTTGCCAGCTACTTACTGAAAAAGTGAAACTGTACAAAAAAAAAAAGTTTGATCATACTAGTATTTCATCAGTACATCAACAAAGTCCTGTACTGGCTTCTGTATATTTACATGTAGAATATTTTGATATCTACTGAGGAATAACAACTTTTAAATTTACTTTAAAGTCAAACATGCTATATTTTCTTAAATATTTAAAATATACAAGTATACATAAATATATGAAAACCCAGGTAGATTTCCAATATTACTCATTGGCAGTTTCAAAACAATATGTGGATGTCCTGTAATTTAGTTACAAATTGTACTCTACTGCCAAAAAATTACACTATTTCTCAAACCAGTTTCCAAATCCTTTAAAAGTCCAATATGTTGGCATCACAAACTGTATACTACTGCCAATGATATCTTTAGTAACAAAAAGATCATCCATACAACACACAGATGATACAGGCTGAACCTCTACACCTTGAACGGTTGTACATTATGGGAACTTAACGGCAATACTTGTACATAGTAGTTCATTACTTTGTGATAGGGTTGTACATTACATGGTTAAAAGACTATAGCAAAAACTCAAATTAGTGGTGTAGAGGAGAAACAGCTGGCGAGGAGTCTGGAGCGTGAGGTGAGGGGAGAAGTGGAGGATGAAGGTGACCACACTGAGAGAGGGTCAGCTGGCATGGTTAGAGTTCCATGTCTTGTGCTTCATCTTCAGAAAAATCAGACATGGATGATTCTGAGTCTGATGATTCAGCCTGTGCAGCTTCCTGTTCTTTAAGGGCTTCCTCAGTTGCATATCGTTTAACATAATCTGTAAAGTAGGTTTTATTAGTGACCTTATTTTTTCATAGAAAGTTTTACTAATACAATACTGTGTCTAGGGTTCCATAAGACAATGTTCTAACTAGTGACTAACTAATCATGTCCCTCTTTTATTCTAATAAGTACTATTTTATATCATTTTATAATTTGTGTTAAAGTTTATAATTTTTAATTCTTAACTAGTGGTAAAATTGCCTCTCGTCCAGAAACTTTAATATACCCACTCCTTTACCTTTATGCTTTCCTGTGTTTTTAATTCAACACAAAAATTGTGCCTCAATTTCCAGTACGTAGGTTACATTTCATATTTATCAATACCTAAGTTCCCTCTACATACACAATGAGTAAATGTTTCTGATTATCATCTGTAATCTGCCATCATTCATACCTCCTGGAAGAAGAAGAAGAAGAAGAAGAAGAAGAATCTGGTTACAGAACTCCAGAGGATGTATGACATAAGGAACTTAAAAGTGAATACAGCAAAGAGCATAGTACTGAAATGCAATAAGGATGGAGGTCGTAGAGGGGATGATATAGTTCTGAATAGTAAAATACTGGACTAGGTGACAAAGCTTGAATACTTGGGTGCAGATATTGAGGCATTAAGGTCCAGGGAAGCAGAGGTGAGGTTATCACACTTCAAACTTCATCCTATTTATGCATTTTTTTCAAGGTAATTAGAGCAAGCATATTGTGCTGATTTGGTCATGCGGAGATAAACAATAAATATGACTGTGGTTTGGTATATTAAACATTCTGAAGTGATTAGTAAAGTGCCAGTGGATATACCAAAGATATCATGGAAAGAGGTCTTGAGGAAGAATCCAGAAACCAAAGGAATTGACAGAAAAGTTGTACGTAATAATGGGTTTAGTGAGCTGCCATCAGGTAACAAAGACTGACCAATGCAAACATGGAACCCGCCTTTCAAAGAACTCAGAAGCGGAAGAATACCATCTTATGTTACAAAACTTAAGTTGATCTCCTCCCACCCTTATTCTTATTTATGGCAACCAGCTGATGATATGAAGCATATTCTGGGATCGAGAAAATATTGCACTGTTGACGCATTGATGAACTTCAGATGTCTATTCCAACTGGCTTTAATGAATAAAAAATTATTTCACAGTGTAATGAGACCAAAGTTATTCATACTCCCTTATTAGGGTTGAGTGCATCCTAAGGCATCTCACGGTGCTAGTTAGGTGGTTGGGTCACCAGCCAGGGTGCATGAGTGGTGTGCCTCCTGGATAGGCAACTGCTACCAAACATGTGTTCAATGGTAAGTGAACCTGGGTGTGGGGGTCTCTGGGTTGTCAGGATGTTGTGACAGTCTTGTGTGAGACTCTACTAGCGTCCATATGGATCCGATGATAAGTTGTCAGTTATGAGGCCTTCATGTGCAGCTACACTAAGTGATAAAACATAACACCTCAGGACCTTGAATCATAAGGAAAAAGGCACCTGCAGGATTTATCTCTCCACATCTTGACCACCTGGAAGAGTCTGCTTCTGTGCTCCAATCATTAAAGACAATATTTAGATGATCTATTATTTAAAACATACAAATATATAACTAAGAAAAAAATACTTATGTATTAACAATATGATAATACAAAATTTTCATCTGATGTAAAACTAACTGAAAGGCAGTAGCCATGGCTTATAGATACCTTGACAACAATATCAATGATATTAGATCAGATGAAACATACGAACCAAAAGTATAAAATATAGAAACAAACCATGCAATTCAAATGAATAAACAAATCAAAATATAAATGAATAAACAAATAATTGGAGCCATGTTAGTGATGATTTTTTAATGGTGCCACAGTTAACTACCTTCCCTAAGCCACAGTGAGTAAGCATCAACACATATCCAAACACCCAGTGATTGAGACAACATGCACACTGGTAACATTGAGGGTGTCCACCTTGCCACCCACAGCAACGGCCATCAAGCACAACTCAGTACTATCACTAATACAGTATGATGTAACTGTTGACACGGCAACCTTGTCAGTAGGTAGTCAAGGGTTCAGGTTCTTTGTTATGTGATGTGATGTCAATCTGTACCCTTTAGTTTGGTCACACACTCTTATAACAATCAACAAGAGGTGTTGGGGTTCCTCGAGAGCCTTCCCCTGCCAGCATCAGGATTATTGACAATGCCTCAATGGCTATATGCCCTTACTGATGCCAACCTCTGCTTGTTTTATAAGGAATTAAGAACCACACTTGCAATTGGAAGCATTATTGAAGTAAGGACCCAAGGTAAACTCCATTGGTTTAGTCAAGTGGAGGAAAAGTTAAGAATGACTGGACTAAGACCATTTTGAAGTAGAAGAATGCCAGTGGTGGAGGAAGGATGACATGGGAACAGATCCTACACCTAGAAAATAAACTAACTGACAGATGAACAACAAATGAGTTGCATATAATCACACAGCTTCACAAGTTGCCATCAGGTGACTAAAGGCAAATATTTTAGCTGCCCGGAAAAGCAATTGCATTTGCTCTTCAGCGTCACTATAAAACACTACAGAAACAGCTTACACCAGACTCAGGTTATGTAACAGGCTTCAGAAAATTAAAATTCATCTTGCTATTATTTGGACAAATACTGAAAAATTACTGTGCCTTCCACATTGAATTTTACAACTCCAAATCCTAATAAGGTCCAGAAACACATGCAAAGTTTCATTCTTCTTGGTAGTTACTTGCTCCAAGAACAAATGTTCTGGCCAGGCATTTTCTTCTTCATCTTGAGAAGTCGTGCACAGAAAGAAATGTGTGCAAAAAAGCAAACACATTTGCTTTTCTGGGTAGCTACAAAAAAAGCCTAAGGACTGATCTATATAAAAATTAAACCTGCATCTTTAAAATAATCTATCTAACTATATACTTCCTCTAAGAGATCACAAATGGACTACACCACACCCTAAGGTGCCATGCATCCTGGATGATAAATTGCTACAAGTACCAAGACGCAACCCTAAATAAGTAACATATTAACAGGGGAAAATATGGTTTTAATCGCTTATTCTACTGGCAAGTCTAAGACGCTGACTTTTGGTGTCATTTTACTTTTTGTCACAGCAAATAATTACATATTGGACCTATTATCATATATGTGTGGCTATCATGGACTAGATATACCTAGTTCAGCACGATTTTGTACCTATTCACATCAGCAACAACTCTATTTGCGTGTAAACACACTGGTAACAGTGGATTTACATTAACCTTCCATCAGCTGATCTTGATCTTCAAATGCTAAGATGCAAAGAAATTTTTCAATGCCTTTTTTTGAAGAAAAAAGAAATTGTGCCTCATCATGCAGGAAATACAGTATATATAAAAAATATTTTTAAAACAAAAAATCTATTGCATCCTTATATTCCCTTAAAAATGAGTAGTAGAGAAAAGTCATCTACATAGGGTAGAGAGTATTTAATCTACCCTTCCCCTCTACACCTTGCCTCACAGTACGATGGCACATACAGAGGAGGGGCTCCCCATCCACCTTGTGTTGTTCCTATTAGTCAGTTTTTACGACACACAGGATATAGTGTCAATATTCTTCCAGCCTGGCCACTGATGTGCAACCACAGGGGATTAATATATATATATATATATATATATATATATATATATATATATATATATATATATATATATATATATATATATATATATTAAACATAAATGATGTTCTATATATGACGAATATATAAACACAACCTACCTGACACTTTTTTCTTGTACTCTTCAGGCTTGTGGAGGTACATGGCAGCAGCATCCCCATTCAGAGGATCAATTGGGTTTGGATAAGTAAGTAACTGCGGTAGAAAACTTTCAAAGATATTGGACAGATCTGAAAAAGTCACAATGCATTAGTGATCTTTGCTTGTGAACAATATACTGGACTAAACTGATAAATCTATTATATAAGAGTAACATAGTATTCAAGCAGATTTTCTAAGAAATCTGCCAACCTAAGAAAGCTACTTACACCTGTATAGTACATAATGCTTGCCATCTAAAATTAACAAAATGCTATTCAAGAAAGAGAATGAATAGTTCTCTCTCTCTCTCTCTCATAACTACTTTAAAACTTATATATAACAATAATAAAGTGAAGGCATAGACCCTTATAGCTAAAAGTTCATTATACTCAAAGCTGAACTTTCCATACAATGAATGGCACGTCATTTTAGGAGAGGCTCATCAAACTTGCTGTACGTACATCCTATATATTGATTATTACCTCCACCAAAGAAGTTGAGCTCTTGGGCTTAATGGAGGAAACTGATGGAGATGATGACATAGTACAGCATAGCAAATGTATAATGTATTATGCTTTAGTAATAGAACAAGCATACATGTGCCAATGTAGACACAATAATAATAATTGGCTGATGATTGACTAAGAATGTACGGGAGGTGGACTGGGTGGGTCAAGGGATACCATGTGTGACCTTTCCACTGCATATAGCAATCTGACATTTGGTATATGGTTAAAAAGTTTGTAATGTAAAGAGAGGTTTGGCGAGACATCAGCTTGGGTATGAAAATCATACATTCATCAGATATACTAAACACACGTTTGTCTGGCTCAAAAAGGTTCATTATATACAAAATTCCCTATATAGGTTTTACTGTACTTTACTACAGCATAAGATTAAATTAATTTACAAAACAAAAGGCATTAGGTGACATTTTTAGGAGTAGCTACCCCTCAACATACCATATAAAGCTGTCCAAGCTTGATTTATAACATCCAAACACACTGTGCCTGACACCTCATCAATATTTGGGTGATAAACTTTGTTCATGAAGCCAATACTGGGAGACTTGAAAGGATAGTGTTCCGGTAAATGAACTCGAACCTTCCACACACCACCCTCGTACGGCGCTGAAAAATATAAAAACTTTGTAACAAGCATAATAGTAAAACTCTGAGGAATATCCAGCAGATTATCCACAAGTATATCTCTAATATACAAAATATTCATCAAAATTACATAATGTTACAAATATTCACAAGTCAAACCTCTATGAATGGTACTTACTGCCTTTGGGGCCATAAAACTTGACACAAAACTCATTCAATCCATTAAGCATTGTGACTTCATGCTTCTTTTCAATGCTGGTATCTTAGGTTAAGGAAGTTTTCACATCATCAATACTTTAAAAGTATTCAGTTTGGAAATATAATAGAGGAATACAAGGAAACGTGCACCAAGTCTTACCAGAACTGTGGAAAGTATAGATGAGTGAGGATGGAATGGACTACTGACTACTACTTCACAATATTTGCACAATATATAATAGTAATGTTGAGGTAGAGATGAGCAAAACTCACAAAAAAATGGAAGTTAAATACTATTATCTTTGCAAATCAAACTTTTCTCTGAGAAAAAAATAAATGTGAATAAATTAACTATTACTGAAAGAAAAGAAACGCAGATTTTGAATGTGGGCAAAGAGTGAGATGATTTTTTAGAAGAATAAAAAATTAAACAAATTTTGTAGATCAACAAAGAGTAAAAGGTAACTGAAAGAAGGATGTACCCAAGCTGAATGGACTATTAATGGAAGATGTGAATGAATCTAGAAATACTGGATCAATTCTGCACTTGTATGGAAAGGGAAAGAAAGTTTAAGACCATAACAGATTATAAGACATTAAATAACATTATGTATAAAGTGCCATCAATGGAAACTGGAATAAATCTGTCAATGATTTACGAAATTCAAAATGCCAAAACTTTGAATTCAATGGAAATTCATTAGTTTCTTTTTTATATAAGCAAATAAAGCCTACTTCTTGAACATAAAAGTTTGGGATAGAACAATGAATGCCACTTTGACAGAAAGAGCACATGACATTATTGTCACACGATGTTGTTGAATGCACCATGTAACGAAAGGAAGAACAGTGACAATGAAAGTAAGAGAAAGGCAATTGTAGATGGCATTACAAAGTGTTCTGATACTGGCATGTGAAACTGAAATCCACCCATGGAATGTAGGTCAAACGTGTAGGGTCCAGGCAATGGAAAGGACTCATGTACGAGGTGCCTGAATTGTGAACAGAATGGATGACAAGAGTGATGAAAGTGTACTGGGAAGGTTGGGTAGGTATGTTAAGGGAGGAAGGAAGGAGTTGTGCAGAAGAGAAGATAGAGAAATGCTCACCCTGTGCAAGATAATATGAACGCAATAACAAAAAGTATAGACAAATAAAAGCATTACGGATGCTATGGGCAACCACTGGAGAGAGAGAGAGAGAGAGAGAGAGAGAGAGAGAGAGAGAGAGAGAGAGAGAGAGAGAGAGAGAGAGAGAGAGAGAGAGAGAGAGAAAGAGAGAGAGTAGTGTGGGGGAGGGGGCTGGAGTCTGTAGAAATAATGAGCATGGATAGCAGCAAGTGGAGATTCTTCTAACACTGACACTCCCTCCAGGAAGTGGAAAGGAATGGACATCAAAATACACACATATAAGTACACCTAATTACATACTAAGGTAACACTAATACAAAAATACACTACATTAGCATTAGGATGAAGTGTGTTAGAACACTTTGAAGGAACCTCATATATTTAGTGATGGCCGCACCCATCATTGTGTTTGTTGCATAATGGCCTTCACACAATGCCTGGCGCAATAAAAAATATCGTCATCGCAAACGGCGACGACACAGCGGGCGCGACACACTTTCCTCGCGCCTGTCACTGCCACACTGAACCATGTGCTGAACTCTTGTGGAGCGAGTCAATAATGCAAGGCCCTGCTGGCTGACGTACGAGCTGTGCTGCTAACACAGAACAACACACTCACCAAGCAATGCCTCAACACATGCTGACCATGGCCTTACATAGTGTTAAGGAAGGTTGATGGGCACACGGCACCAGTGGTGGCCCGTGCTTCCTCCTAACAGGCTTGAACCTACTTTCTCATTGCGTGAACACGCGGATGATGGGGAGCCAGTTACCAGTTAATGATTTATTGATATTAACAGCAAAACACTGATCATAACTATACATCGCCCATAGCAGCTTCCGTCAACACAACTCACCTAACACTCATAATGACGCATACCTCTTTACTCAGTCATATTAGTCAAGACAATCATCTACGGATCGTGTCATCTCTCATATGAAATAATATAAGTTCAATATTCTTGGAAAGAAAGCTTTCCCGCTTAACTACAGCTGCTAAGAACCCTCTAGGACAGGACAAGGTAGAGTGCACACTTATAACAGATGCGTAGGTGCGCTGAGCCTTGTTAAAATCGCTAAGGAAAATGCTTCACGGCACCTCATACAATGCGCTGCCAAAATCGCTAGACTCCTGCGTGTGTAGTTTTTACATGTTAAATGTTGTCAACATTTAGACAACCAGATATTCAATAAGAAAAAAAACACCTGATTATGCCCTCGAAAAGAAAAAAGAAAAATGTTGCATTAGTACAACTTATTATAATTTGCAACTATAAGGAACATGTATTGTGTAATGCAATTTTCTGCAAAAAATAGCAATTTCTCTATGAGCACAGTTGTCATGCTGCTTGGTGGATGTACACAACCTTGCAGCCTGATGCAAAAATGGTAAACACCCACGAGTGTAGCTCAGGCCCTGTATACTACAACTAGGTTAATACAGGCGAAAAAGAATCAGGAAGTAGCTCACAACTTGTTATCAACAACTACTGACTTTCATAACACTGTGGAATTAACTACATAATAAATGATATATCAACTCATGACTGCAGGAACAGCCAACCAGTCATGCTGAACTGTAATGGGAACATTGACTACTTTAAAAACATTATTACTAACTCAGTGCAAATTTATAATCACTCCTGTTCACTTTATGTTGCTAAGAAGTTATATAACGTGATTGGAAAGATTACTAATCTACACCAAAGGTTCCCAGCCATTCCAGTTTCCATACAGTCCCTATGAATCCCTTGCTTGCCACTCCATTCTCAGCCCACTTCTGTAACAACACCACGACAAGGAAACAAATACTCAGCTACAGGATGTAGATGCATACCTCACCAAATTATCATTCAAAGGTATTGATGGGTTACTAATGGGTTACTAATTACGATACAATCCACAAAAGAGTAAGCATTAAACTGTTACCAGAATATGGAAGCAATTCTATATGTAATCTATCTATCTATCTATATGCCAGGCTGTTATCCTTCCACAGGGGGTGGCCAAGACAAGCATACACACACCCATTACTGTATATGTATAAATACATACTGAAAATTAGGTACTCAGGGTATATTTTCTCTCTCTCTCTCTCTCTCTCTCTCTCTCTCTCTCTCTCTCTCTCTCTCTCTCTCTCTCTCTCTCTCTTCCATGTCTGCACAAGATTTTAATATGCAGCTTGTAATTTAACACTTCAGATAACTACAAGTAAATACAGCAAGGAATGTTATTTCTTATGTTTTGCAATGCAAGCCAAAATGTAATACAAACAATGATTGAATTAAATAAGGGAAAAAACAATCAGCTTCAGAAACACATTTGAACACAATGGCCTTGGGTGGCTATGCTGTGCATGCCTTGTGTCAACATTTCAGGACACAATGAACCTCTGGCCATATGGTGAACCTGATATAAATATTTTCTCCATATATATTTAGAAATGACTTATAAGAGGACGTTTCCTTTCTATATCATAAGATATTTTGGAACAAACATCAAAACTCGTTTTCAGAAGAACTGAGTACAGACTTTTCTTATAATTTATAATATATATATATATATATATATATATATATATATATATATATATATATATATTTGTTTATATATTTATATATATATTTGTTTATATATTATTATTTTTGATACTTTATCACAGGTCTAAGAAACAAGTAAATAGTATGATTCGTATCCAAGAACCTGATGTCATTCCCAGCGGGCTTGAAGCAGCCTTCATGCATGGTAACTGGTCTCCTCCAGCCTTCAAAATCGCATTACTTCCTTAAACATAAGAATATCAACAGCCTCTACTGGCCACTTGTAGCTGATACGACTGCCAGCTACCCCTTAGGGAACAACTTGCTGTTACTTCTTCTAGAGTACGTGTGGGAATGATGTGTGAAGGAAGTGTGGTGATAGCAGCACGGAGCAAGGACACAACAAACACAGATCTACGTCTGGTGCTAAAGGAAGTGGGACAACACCAGCATGCACCAAAGTTACAACCATAGATACACATCCATTCAATGAAGCCATTGTGTCTGAGGATGTGGTGATAAACATAGAAATATAAACAATAATTAGTGTAATCATTCATACAATACTTGTCATATTCTTTAGTTTGTGACATCTGAAGCAATAACTTGACGACCTTCAGGATGGTTTTTTTCTTCAAGCAATCAAAGTCATAAATACCAAAACAAGGAAATAATGTGACATAATAGATGGGAATGCAGCAGCAGGTAATGTAACACTGGGTTAGGAGTATACAAAGCCATCCTGGGCTTGCACAAGGTCCTCTGTGCAACCAAACATGCAGGAATTGAGACTCATGTGTGCTAAATACACCCATCAAATACCAGTCTCAAAACCTGACTAGTACATACCAAACCAAAAATAATGGTAACCTATGTGTGCTAAAAGAAGGCAGGGCAGACATAGAAACAGATGGAACAATGGGATATTGAGTGTTGCTTGGTTGGCCTGGAACACACAGGCAGATGATAAAGATGGGTGGAGAAGGATAATGGAAGCCTTTGTCCCGCACTGGAATTATAAAGGCTGAAGATGATGATAACCCTATTGTGGGTACAACTTAATTTCAGAATAATCAACTTCACTACACAACATAAAGTTTTCGCTAAAAATATTCAGTAATAGGAATGAACTCCTAAAACAGTTTAACATTGTCATCTTCAACATTACTTCAGAACTCGGCTCATCTAGTGGAGTTGTTGTAACTTGTTATGGTTATTTCTATACTAAAGTGGTGTCCAGATATACTAACATTATGGAAATAAGTTCACTAAATAATGTTATCACGGAGAAACCACAACTGGGTACGTGAAGTTATACTAGCCTAGTGGTTACAGAGGATCAAACCTCACCCACTAGGAATGCTATCATACCTGCCCATCAGAGGTTAAAGTTTAATGTAAATGGAGGGATGAAGAGGTGTCAGTCATGAAGTTGAATAAATAGAGAGGCAGTTGTACACATCAGGATTACCCAGCTCTCAAACTTTACTGGGAAGCTCACCTCACAAACTACTACTCAATGAAGTTTTGTCACTATATGTGATGCGGACTGAAGGTAAAGTTTATCCTTTACTTGGTATGGGAGGAAGAGCAACCAGTGCTTCAAATACATCAGCCAAACTATCTAACATTTCACGATCACAGCAATTAGATGCAAATAACTTTGAACTTATTTGTGCTGTAATAATGTCATGTTCTTTCTAGTCACATCAATGAAAGTAAAATAACCTCTTGAAATAAACAGAATGGTATCCTGAGCAGGGCAATACACTGAACTGATCCCTCAAGGTGAAACACTTCATTACAACACCAGGCAATGAAGGTTGAGACAAAGACAAGTGAGTAACAAACGATAAAAGTGCACCCTACATACCTAACATTGCTACCATTGGAGGTATTCTGCAAAAAAATTCATCACCTGCCCTTAGTTAATCCCACTACCTGGCATTGTGGAGATGAACACGTCACTTCAAGCCTTGAGAAACACACCTACACACACACACACCTTACATTGTAATAACAGATGACTGACTAAGTGTTACGTAAATATATCAATTAGGAGCCCTAAGTAGAAAAAATATATAGGGGCAATAAGTGTATGTGCAGTGTTTCATTAAGCAATGTTAATATTTATAATTATAATAGTGAGTTCAACAAGACGTAAGAGCCACAGTGAGGCAGTATGGTTACTATTGTAATAGTTTCATTATATATCAATAAACGTTAAGTAGAATAGATCAGGTTATTACTACTCTTGTTTTGAATGTCTGCCAACACTAAGTCGAGTAATCACAAAGAACATAAACAAAGCTCATCATTCTTCAACCTGATACTCAACAAAGAAATATGTTCATTTTAATGTGTAAAAAAAAATCCCATGAGTTGCACTACAACCTTATGTTCTGTTTAGGTTCATTAAATAAGCGTTGACTATTTGGTGCCTAATTATAATTCTGAGATTGAAATTAAATTCGCAACAATTTACTTCCTCGTATAAATTGTCAAGGAAACATCACTTGCTTCCAACTGTTCGTGCAGCCCACCCTTGGTACCATTGCACTAAGGTGTAGCCTGTGTTATGGTAGTGCTACAGACCTGTGTGTGTGTTTATACAGTACCTTGAGTGAGTGTCCCTCAACACGGACCTTCTCCCTGGCTAACAACACACACAGTACACTTCAGCATGGACACCCGTTTTAACGTATTTACACCTAAAAGGATACAGTTTGATCACATCCGTATCCATGCGACGCTTTCCTGCACTCGGTGATGACATCTTGGTTAGTATAATAGGGCTTACAAGCCCTAAATCCACCCCCAATGACGAGCTTCACTTGGTGCGACTCAACACCACACACAATGGCGACCTTCTGAGCCCATGACGTCACACTTCACCAACAAACATACACTCTTTAATACCTGCAATTCAAACCAATATTTTCCTGTGTGGTATAGTAGCTGGACCACAGATTAATAACGCTCATTATATAGTTACATGACAAAGTAATGAAATGTGACCACCTTTTCTGTTGTTCTCAAACCCATCGATCAGTTGTCGTACGTCGCCATCCCTTAAACTCCGCCCACTAAACTTATCGTACTGCATTAAAACTATCACTACATTCAGCATTAGGGTCAGGGGTTGTAATAGTTAAATTTAAGGTTACATATAATTGTGGAATTTACCCTGCAACATAACAGTGACAAAGGGTAAGCAGAATTAATAAGGCAGCGAGAAGTAGGTATTGCCTTAGCCCCGCCCCCATCAAGTCACGTGACAGATCAGCTGGGTCAGCCCCGCCCCCATCGAGTCACGTGACAGATCAGCTGGGGAGTGTAAACAAAGCTGGCATGGTCTTGTTGTGTTCCGTTTTCTATGTTCCTTCCATGCAATACTCAAGTAGAATCATAATTATAACACTAAACCTCATGTAGAGTGTATATGTACAAACACAATGATCTACTTGATGCATACTCGTACTAACTAGTTCCGAGCACTGCATAATTAAAAATATTAATAATAATATGTGGTTACAATAGTGTAGTAGTATATTATAGTAGTATAAAGTAGTAGTAGTTAACGACTACCTAGCAATTTCACAATATGTATGAGATATCAGATGTGTTGAGTAGTCAGGGAATATCAGAACTACTACTTCTCCACTCAATTTATTGAATTAAACCAAGAAAACTGAAGAGCATGGTTAAGGAAGTTAATTAATGAAAGCAAGGAGCGCCAGACATCAGAGTTCATATGAAACACATGTATTAGGGAGCTTTATTAAACTTGCAAAATTATGTTTAATCTACTTTTCTTCCATTACTACCAAGAGAAGCAAATGTACAACAAATGGAACCCAACACATACCTGAGTAACTAGCTGTCGACCCACTGGGAAAGTTACCCAGTACTTACTGTGCCTGCTCACACTTATGAAGGCAATGACATCTCCACTACAAAAAAAATGTTTGATCCTAATCATCCTCTTTGTAAGACTACAATCATGAGATGGAAATAGTGTAACTGATAGTCATTCAGTCAATTTTTGCAATAATTGTAATGAGAGAGAGAGAGAGAGAGAGAGAGAGAGAGAGAGAGAGAGAGAGAGAGAGAGAGAGAGAGAGAGAGAGAGAGAGAGAGGGGGGGGGGAGATAGTATCCTGGATGTGGAAGAAATTCATGAAAGCTCCGCCCTCTACTCCACAAAACTACAAGCTACATTACACCATATCATATGCAAACGTATGCATGTTACTCTATAAATTGACCTCACACATAACATAATTAAATACTGTCGTAAATTTCCTTGCTCCTTTCACATGTTAAAGTTATGTTTAGTTTTCACCTTTCTTGTATAACAAATTGAAGTCATCAAGAGAGTGACAACTTGCACGTTCAAGTAACACTAAGGACATGGGAAATGTTTCTAGTTCCATTTAGTGCAACACATTCATCACCTACGATACTGGAGACACCAAAATGGTTCAGATTTGTTTTCCACTCGTGTCTATTCTTCAGGATTCGTTAAATAAAACAAACCATGTCCATATACGTGATAAGTATACTTCAAGAAAATTTATAATTGCATGTTAATAACTGTTATTTATATTCATACTGCTACTCACTTTGGCATACCATCATTAACACAGTAACCTACTATTCACAAATTTACATGTCATCAAAAATACATTTAGCTTGCTCTGATAAAAGTACACATATATAATTCAATAAAGGGACAACAACTATGTATACCAAACTACTGGAGTGATTATATATATATATATATATATATATATATATATATATATATATATATATATATATATATATATATATATATATACATATATATATATATATATATATATATATATATATATATATATATATGTATATATATATATGTATATATATATATATATATATATATATATATATATATATATATATAACAATAAAAGTGGTGGCATCATCAATTAAGTGCGAGGTTAACATCAATCCAATACATCCCTTTGGAGTCTGTCATACAATTCTTGCAAGAAGAATTTTGTTAATTCATAAACAAGTGTTGACTTAATAAGTCACTTCAGACCTTGATATTCCCCTTCACTCCTTATAACAGCTAAAGTAATCTTTGGTAGTTTAGCCCTAATTTCCTATTACAGCCTTGAGCACAACTCTCTATATACACTCTGCACTTGTACCAGTCTCCTGTCAGTGAACTGTCAGTGAACGGTGGACGGCCAGACTTTTCCTCAAAACTGGTATTTCTGGTATACAAATGCATACTGCCATGGTTAACACAGTTGACTCAATATCACCCCATACCTTTCATGTTGAAAATTCAAGAATTAAAGTCAAATACCTGTTTCACCATTTTCAACTTTCATCGACCTTCATTTGTTTTGTTTAATGTCTTCCTGTTAATACTATTCTTGCTACAATAATGCAATATTAAACAAATTATTATATAAATGGAAATAGTAATTATAATTATATGTTACTTCTTACACAAGTCACTTACATACGTATATATTTGTTGACATGACTTGGATGAATTTTCTGCAATTGGTTCATGTAATTTATTTATCACAAGGATCAATATTCTGTCATTTCTCAAACAAAGTAAAACTGTGCAATTAACATTAGTCCTGCAATCTCAACAGTATCACTTACACTGCTTTTGACTGAGTTCATTTACAGAAGTGTGATCTCTGAGTTAACTTCAAAAAGCCATAAAGGGAAGTGCAGTTTTGTTGTATTTAGTTCATATAGTATATCACTGTAGGGTTCTATGGGCTAAGTGAGAGGAGTGTGTATGTATGCATGGGTGTGCGTATATGCCTTGTCTCAGCTACTCCCATTCAGGAGGATTACAGATTGGTATATAAATAGATATAGATAGATAGATAGATAGATAGATCACTCTTTGCATCAGTTTATGTTGAATTATAAACATAATATCATCCATGACCATGTTTACTTCTTTGTCTATCAATCCACTGCGAATTACTTTATGGAAAACACTAGGGAATTTCAATTTTCATCTGTTTTTGACTTTATCATTGACAAATTTCACCTATGTATTCCATATATTCCTTGAGTGATATAATGTTTATCTTCTTTCCATTCATTGTTATACTGGTGTTCATGTTATTTAGTTATTTATCTCAGGAACATAATGCTATGAGGTGATACAAAAAGAGTTGCACTATCCAAATACAACTTACACAGATACACATTCATGAACCTCATGTATTAAGAAAACCTAAAAATAGCTGTATTATTAAATGTTCTTTCAAAATATAGAAGATATATATATATATACATATATTGCTTCTGATACACTAAAGAAAAAAATATTTCTACAACAAATTTAATTAAATTACTTAGATACATCCTTTTCACAGAAATTCATCTTTCAGCACATTGAACCAGGACTTACAGTATCCAAAACAAGAAGTCAAACTCATTAGAAAAATATTAGTATTTTCTCAACTGTATTTCAATTGACTACCGTGAATTGCTGGAAAATCCAGTCAAATAATTTTTGATGTCTTTTAATTGCCTGACATGATAGCAACAAACACTCATACATATCAACACATTGCGTCTTCTCCATATACCTACAACATTTCCAAGAGTTTTGTGTCTTTCATCTGTACAATACTTAATGTTTACTACTCCCTGCTATGGAAATAATATTATAAAACAAAATCAAATCACATTATTTTTTTTTTATCCTTCTTGGTATGTATTCATATTTGCAACAAAAACAGTTGCAACAATATCACACAATTACACTTCACAAACCATCAAAATAAATTTTAAGTCGCTACAATGACCTTTGTTGTTATAAAGCCACAATTACTGCCCTTTCTCATTCTCAGTACTTCACGGAAATATACTTATGAACATAAATACCCATGAACATTTTGACAAATATTCACATTCATTATTCATAACTTCATCTTACTCTCCTACAAGATTTCAATCTCTTTTATTTAAAGATTCATGTACATATGTACTTCATTCACAGATTCACTCATTTCAGTCCTTCAGTTCACTTAACTTACCACTCAAAGCATAATCACAGGGTGTTATTTACACCCATGTCATCTTCTGACACCTGTTGCATTGTGTATCTAACTAATATGTCCATTATATAGAAAAAAATATAAATCAGTTAGACGACGTACTATGAATGTACTATGTCTGTAAAAATAAAAATACTGATTTCGTCAAGAACTAGTAAAAGTAACATATATGGTCCCATAATCAATAGCTGTCAATGAGACATAGAATATTATAGAACAATGTACACTTGATCACTGTCTAGGTAGTCATTAAGTAGCAGAGGTTGACAAGCCTGGACATAAACCATTACAACGAGTCACTAATGCTGTGGTCACGCTCACCCTGTGTTTTCCTCCTTCAAGTGGCCTGATACTTAGCTGATACTCTGCTTGGTGCTCATCACACTTATACTTGATATGCAACTCATTAGAATAAATAATGTGATACACTATTGTCCCTCCTTAAACACTTATCTCTGGCCTAACTTAAAGATGCTATTACAGCATTATCCTGTAATATTTAAACAGCTGTGGTCAGACCTCTGTCATTCGCATAATTATGTATAAAATTATACAGGTGTGTGAGCTTAAGCTTTACCCAACCTTTACTATAACGATATTCACAATTCACTCAAATACATACTTGTTCATTTCAAAAGTAGAATATATTTATCTAATGATATAAACATTTAACTAATGTGTTTGCTCATTTCCTATATTTTTACCATTGGTCAATATCGTATGTTAAACATAATAAAAAAGTACTGTTATATATCCTATTATTATATGTGTAGTTATTTATTTCCATAGTAAGTAATGCACAACACAATGTATTTCCTCAGCTATTATTTTAAGCTGTTCATTTAATACAGAATTACTATAAATTAAATGGTCTTATTATGTTATTTGTTTGTGCAATCCAATAATTGCCAAGCTCATTGCCAATTAATAAAACCAATATAATTTGGAACCAAGCATTCTGAAAACTCACTTATGCTAAAAAAAATTAATTAATCAATCACTAAACATAAGTTCTGTATTTAGAAAGCATTGAAGCAAGACCTGTTACTGACTACCTGACCTCACCTCACCTCACCTGACCTGACCTCACATTATTCCTTTGCTCACTCTATTTAAAAGTTCATTATATATGTATGGCAGGAAGTAGTTTTATACAACTAAATGTACATCAAGATTTTTGAAGCATTTTATAATGCCCTGCATCTATCTTTCAATACACATTTAAATGAGGAATTTAAATGGTAATAAAAATATAATTAAATATTAAGGAAATATCTTCCTAATATACATTTTCATACACTAATAATTAAAGTGCTCATTTATATACATGAGGTGCATTCCATCATACATCATGAAGACATTCAGAGAAAAGATCAAATGTGACCAATGATACAGCAAAAAAGTCACTAAATAGTACTTGGTATTGTGTTATGATTTTCTTCTGATCAACCATAATACAATAAATAATCCTACAGAATGCACAAACTGGCTCATGATATGATTCAATTCCTGTGTTCTCCAATGCAGCCCAACACACAAAAATCTTGGAAACTGCATGGCTCTTGCCTCCCAGCAAGGTGTACTTAATTATAGTTTCCTGTTTCTATTATGCTTATTATTACATTCTACATCACTGTGGTGGAGGAGCCGGCCTGGCAACACATCAGCCAGGCTGGAAGAATACTGCCACCTTATTCCCTGTGTCTTAATAGCAGACTAAAAGGGATGGAGCGAGGGGGCTGGGGAGCCACTCCTCTGTATTGTTTCTGTCACTATGAGACATAGTGTAAAAGAGGAGATTAAATTATCTCCGAACCCTGTGAAGACACCTTGTCTCGACTAACCCCATGTATGGGAGATACCAAACCTGTGGCTACAAGAATACTACCATTGTATTCCCTGCAGGTTGTAAAAGGCAACCAAGAGTGATGGAGCGAGTGGTCTAGGTAGCCTCTCCTCTGTATTCCCTCCTACAAAAAGACCGGACACAGACGGGGAGGGGAGAGTAATGTCTCCCTGAACCCAATGTGCCTTGTTTCAGCTACCCCCTCTAAGGGGGTTACTGTTATTTGTTGTTGTTTATAGACAAACTCAATTTGTGGCATTTGCATATAATCTTAGAATATAGTTTGATGAAAAATAACATGAAAGCACTCATTACCTGTAAAACAAAGTTCAATAATGAACTGAAACCCAATAGAATATATTTGAAGTGTGTTGGGAATCACAATGTAGAGAGAGAAATGAATGTCATCTGACAGTTTTCATTTTTAAAATTTCACCTCAAACACATAGTCAGCACTGATGAAACGCTGATCATCACTGAGGAATTACAAACATTTTTTACCGTTTTACTGATTTTAGATGGTGATCTTAAACTTGTTACAATGGTGGTCTGTGACATTTTATAGATAACTCAAGGAGATGGAATTTGTGAAGATTCTGGAGTGTCTTGGTGCTACCCATCAGAAAGTTTGTATGAAATTACCAATATAAGAATATGTTAGGTTTTCTGAGTGTTTATTCCATTGATATAGGGTATGTGAAAATCAATACTAAGAATAAAACTTTTCATTATATATACTATATGAATATCATTAAATGTGATTCATAGAACACCTCACTTTCACTTTTTTGAGGCCAAAACTGTAAGGAAACCTAGGCGGCATAGATGACAAAGTTGACTTGAAGAACACAGGAATTAACCACAAGGTACACCCTCATTGGTACTATTTTGATTGAAACTACACACATTATAGAAAGACAGAATATGCAATTTGAAGAGTGCATTATGAAAAGTTTGTTATGAATCTACACCTAAAGAACAATTATAATGTGTTTACACATACATTTGGTTGAATATCATACCTATTAATTTGAAAGGGTTCTGTCTGAATAATTCTGTATATAGTACATAACAAAGTTAATGCTTACCTTAAAATTACTAAGTAATTAAGGCTCGCTTCACACGAGTGTTTTTTTCCCACGCGGGAAAATCACCCGGTTTAGAAATCAGTTAAGTTTAATGAGACCCTTGACACGGTGCCAACACAGCTAGATTCCCGCACGGCATAGATTCAGCCGCTGCATGTACTGCTAAACCGGCAGTGAGCATTCTAGAATACTGTTGAAGGCTATGGAGCACTTCAGACGGACGGTTATTTCCCGTGTGGCAGTTGTGGTTCATCTGTATCCCTGATTTTATTGGTCTACCTTCCACCCTGCAATTCTCTTCCTATCTCACAGTGTTTAAGTCCTGTGGTCGCCAAAGTATCATCAAAGTTGTATCCATTCCTCTGGTGAACATAGTTGTGCAACACATAACAGGTTTTACAATGTCAACACCAAAGTCAATGTGAACATTCATAGGTCGATGAAATATTCTCCACTTATTTGACAGTATACCAAGTGGACATTCTACATAATAACAGATCATTCTCTATTGTCATTCTATGATTTGGAAGTATAGATTCTCCGAATGTTACAATCGACCAGAATGAAAGTAAATAGTTTGTATCACCATGCACATACAGATATTCACATAATGTTTAATGGTATACATATGTGTGTGAATGTCTGTACCTTCTTAGTTTAGCAAAACATTTAGTTTGATATAATGGATAGCACATAATATCTAGTATCTATAATTTCCTGTTATATCATATGGATATAGATTAATTTATTTACTTGTTTAATCATTTTTTTATTGTTCAGTGTTCATGCGGATATATATTTGCATTATTCTCATTTTCTAAGAGCAAGAGAAAAGGTTTCTTATGCATGACAATTGAAATTACAAATCGGTTAGCACTGCTGCAGACAAACTGTGCGGGAAAAAAACGCTCGTGTGAATACATGCCTTCTTTACAGCCTACCGCGTGGCTATCCTACAACACGGGAAAAAAACGCTTGTGTAAAGACATGCCTTCTTTACAGCCTACCACGTAGGAAAAAACTGCTCATGTAAAGCGAGCTTAAACATTAATGTAAAGAGCACAAGGTCTACACTCCACTCACTACTGATAACCTACAAAATGACATCAGAACATGAGTAGTCATTTTTGAGATTCAAATCAGCCCAGTGTTCCCCAGAGACACACTATATAAGCTTGACCAGCTATCAGTAGCCCCACTTGGTTAAGGAGAGACAGAAAAGTGCTTCATGTGGTAAAGGAGTTTTTAGCAATACTAGTGCGAAAAATAAAGCCTGTCATGAACATGAATGGACTGTGTGATATGAGTTGAGGAAATTTCATTGTTTTAGGAATGGCAGATTAGGAGAATGAGTTATATCAATGAGTGAGGTGTGAAGGGAATAGAGAAAAGTGAGGTAAACACATGCCAGATAATGCACCCGAGAAGGGAGGAGGAGAGTACCTGCACTGTTGCCAGGAATCAGTGGCTCAACAATGTCCTGCCCAGACAATATTTCCATTTAAGGCAAACATCACAGCCAGTGCTCTTCATTCTAACATGATATCAGGAGTAGTGATGTCACAGTGTACAGGTTTAACTCCACTGGCTGTTCATCCCGTAACCCATTTGTGTCTAGCTTTGAGCTGTGCCCTTGCCCGTCAATGCCCAACCAACGCCATCTGCCCCACAAGGATGTTTGGTAAATGAGTACCTGAGGTATCAGTCATAACCACTTGTCACAAGCTTGATGACACAACGTACCATTGGTCCAGAAAGTGGGCCAATAACCCACTTTAAACTCAAGAAGACAAGAGATGAGTACTGTAACTGTGAATCCCTTGCCATGCCCACAACTTTTATAACATCATTATCATCATCATCATCATCATACGGGTCACCATCAAGTGAACAAGGCTGACTCATGCAAGCATGTATGGAGCCTTTCAAAACAACAATGAAGATTTCAAAACATAGTGTTTACATCTAGGAACTGTTCAAGCAACTACATTTATTTCATGTTCAACAAGCATGTATTCTTGTACTGAACACTAATTAAAACAAATTGAATAATGAAAAGAATGAAAGATATTGGTGTATGTAACGTCCTGGTTTGATCCCACCACCAACCAATAACCAATTAAGTATTAATAGAACATCAAAAAAATATACAAAATGTAAGAATTATAAATGTCCCCATCCAAGCTCACGCTACCTCAAACCAGTGCCTGTATCAAGCACTTGTGTTGGCAAAGAAGCAACATTAATGTCTAAATACCATGAAGCTTTGGCTGACTGATGGGAAGCCTTTTTCTTTGAGCCTCATCTACAATTCCTTGCCATAACTGGGCTTTCCTACTAAAATAACAGAGGGACTGTCTTATAAATAAACACATAGGGTGCAAACCAAAAGCTCCCAGACATCTGTTTGGAGTACTGCAAGACAACAGCGTGGACTCATTCTGGTGTGTCATGGACCACTACACTTAGTGACATGGTGGTGCATGTACTCACTGTTTTCAAAGGCATTGTTTGTGCTTTTGTGTTAATGGTTTGATGAAAGGTTTTTTTTTTTATGAGGAGATAGACAGAGGAACACCAGTGATCTGGGATCCATGGAAAACTGCATATTAGGTTCACTGAATTTTCATGTTGGTTGAACTTTGATGTACACATATTGTATTGTATTAGCAAGGGTGATTGATTGTTTGACATACACTATTGATCATCTGAGTGACCAGTACTGAACATATTGGTAATGCATCTGTGTCGCATTAAGGACACCACCAAACCACACATCCAATGGTCAAAATGAGGGAAAACATAAACTGACAATCTAATATATCAGATAAATGACTGTGTTTGCCAGATGAATGATCACTATTGTTGCAAAATGCAATAAAAATTGTTGAACTAATGTTGTATTCCTGCATAGAATTATGACAATTTGTCTTTAGATATCTGCATATGCATATCTTCTGTTTAAAAGTTAACACAAAATATTTACACTTTCTTGCTTATTTTTCATCTTGTCTGGAAATTCAGGAGAGGAGTAACCAATGAACTAACACTAATACTCCATTGAATGGTCACAGTGAAAACTAAACATTGGTGGCCATCATACAGACAGCTCCACTAGTGTCTGAAAATGGTGGGTAAGGCACCAAATAAATATCCTTCTGATTTTTTAAATACTTTTTCCTGAAATAAATTTAGGTTGCTTGAGCATTCCAGATGGTTTAACACCATGTTGTCATGGTTCTTCTATGGTAGAATTGAAAGAGCTTTATGTAAGCATCAAGTTCTGCTTTGAACTCACCACACACACATCAGACAACCATGAACAGTTAAAACAGGTATTTGGTCATGACACCATGGACAGAAGCAACACATGTGATTGCTTCATCTGAATTACATGTAAGCAAATGTCAGTTGAGAATAACCAATGTTTTGGTAGACTCCGTTGGTGTGTCATATGGTTTAGGTCAGCAGCACAATGAAACAGAGGAACTCAGCATGAGGCAATTGCTGTCAAATTCATATCCCATTTGTTCACACAGAAACAGAGCTCACTGTGTGCAAGGAGTTCCAAAAAATTATCTGAAACAATCTGAACTTCTTTTCCAAGTGACGAAGGCTGGTTTTCTGCCTATAACTCTGAATCGAAGGAGCAGTCATCCCAGGCAGAGTCTTCATTCACTATAATCAAAGAAAGCAAGGCAAAAACAATGTCAACAGTATGCTAATCTGTTACTTTGACAAGGAAGGAATTGTTCACTATAATTCATTCCTGAAGGTTCAACACATAAAAACTTTTAGATCAAGGTCCTGAGGCATTAGAGTGAAGCTTTAATGAGGAAACAACCATATAAAGGTGAACACACAACTGGTTACTACATCGTGATAATGAAATATCCAACAATACTGTTTATGTATCAAGTTCTGGTTAAAAATAACAAAGCCATTGCTTCTCACCCCCTATTCATCCAGCCTTACTACTTTTAAATTATTTCTGTTCCCCAATGATGAAGGTCAACTTGGGTAACAAGTTGATGTCATTATCATCCTTGTTTTGTACATTAGGTTCTGTGTTCCTATGGAGCAGCTTGTGTCATCTGATGGCAGCTCACCAAGCCACACAGTGATATGCAATTATTTTACTTTCTAGATCCTCAGGATTTCATCTCTTGTGTTCTTTGGTCTACTTGTTTGCTATCCACCTTAAAATGTTTCACACATGCAGCCCACCCTCCTCATTCTCTCCACATAGCCAAACCAATGTAATTTACTCATTATTATTGCTTCACAAATACTCTCAGTCCCAGGTCTGCTTTGTAATTTGTCCCTTGTTGGGTCATCTATCACAGTAGCAGTGTACATTCACATCACCATGCACTATTCAGTACATTCTAGCCTCTCCACATCATCTTTAAATGGCTAAGACATCAAGAACATTCAGGCAGAAATGCACTACATGCTCAACATCTCACTACTAACACTTCCACATGTTTCAGGTTGTGGGAGAAGCAATAGGACCATTGTACCACCATTCAAGGGAACTACTTGGAAGAGGCAACATGATTAGAGTCAATGTAATCTAAATATTTTTTCACTGGTAAAAATCGGAGATAATTCGTAATGCCCATCATATGTAGGTACATAGAAATCTTCAGCCTCACTACTGCTTTTTGCAGATGCTTTGTATTGTGTCTCGCAAATCTGTCTTGCACTCTGTACAAAGTGAAACTACGTGTTACACATACGTGTTACACATACAATAAATATGTGGATTCAAAACCTTTATTAGTTATTGTTTCCTTCACCATCATGAACAATTTATGACTCCTACATGCCACCTCCTGCAAAGTGCCATGATTATGAAAAAAAAGAATGCATGCAAATTTTGAGAGGATGAAAAGAAAACATAACCATATCCACAGAGAACCACTCTGACATATGGCTGAGAGACATAGGCAAACAATAAGTACAATAAAAAAATGGTTAAGAAAGAGAAGAGGTACCTGAGAAGTGCCAACAATACAATAATCACAAACTGTTACAAAAAATATGTTGGATAACATAATATTCACCATGATCATTTGACAGTGATGAGGCCAAGAATTTGATTCCCTGGCCAGGTGAAAATATTTGAAATGGTCTCTTTTACACTGAAGTTCCTGTTCACTTAACGAAAAGCAAATACATAGGTCAAAGAGCTGTGACCTTGCACATACAACAGGAAAGTATGAACAGCAACCCTACTCTCGTGTGTGTGTGTGTGTGTGTGTGTGTGTGTGTGTGTGTGTGTGTGTGTGTGTGTGTATTTATCTAGTTGTAGTGTACAGGGTTTGAGCTACACTCGTGTGGTCCTGTCTATGTATCTATATTTGTCCAGCCTTTCCCTTAGTTGTTATTCATTCTTTGCCATTAATACCTTTCTTTCAATTAAGTATCTACTTCTCTGAGGAAAGCTGTACATTTTTGTGTCGTTCAAGCAAAAACCTTTTCACAATTTTTCTTGTGTCCCCTCAAATATATAGCCTCTCTTTTTCTTCTCAATATAAGATCTTTTTGATCTGTTTCCTCAAGGTTGTTCATCAATTTACATATTGCAATTAATTCTTCCTTTCTCAGTTGTATTTCATTTAACTCTTTCTCGTACATTAGATCTTTCAAATCTGGCACCACCTTAGTTGCTATTTTCTGTATTCTTTCCAATTTGGAAACATGCTTTTTTCATGTGAGAGGATCATATTATGTCTGTATATTCCAGTTTTGGTCTAATCATCATAGTAATTTTTTTTTTTAATATCTTTATCTAGGAAGTGAAAAGACATCCATATATTTATCAATATCATGAATGTGTCACCAAATAATTTATCCATATGTTTCTCTGGTGATAAGTTATCCTATATTACCACTCCCAAACCTTTCTCTTCTTTTTCTAATGATATAATATTCTGTCCTTACTTATATGTCATGTGGATCACGCGCTGGACTCGTGATCGTCAGCCATCACCCTCCCGAAAAGAGCTCAGAGCTCATAGTGACGAATCTATGGCCAAGGCCAAGACCTCTCACACATCACACATCACCATCCCCTTGCTCAAGGGAAACAGTAACCACTCCCTGTCAGTGAAAAATCCTTAGTATCCTGAGCAGGGTTCAAACCCACGCCTTGCCAGGTGACATGCAGGGACGTTAACCACTGAACCACAGGAGCGGTGCATATGTGTGTGCACTTGCTATAATGGAACAAAATAGTAAACAAACAATATGTTTATATAAAAAAAGATACTTTAGAAGGAAAAGCAGCATATGTTATGAGGTGACTGAAAGGGAGACACGAATATATAAATAATATTATGACAAGTATTAGACATGAGAAAATGTGGCTCATGGATGAGTTTATGGAAATGTATATGAGAACACAAGTGAAGGAACAGGTACAAGAGACTAACCATCCGAGAACACCAGCTAGAATGGTTCAGACGATAAATAAAAATTATAAAAATCATGACAGAGTGAGAGAATTCAGGGTTACAGATAATGTGTGTATGAAGGGAAAGGGAAAGCTAGGAACTCTTCTCTGTCATAACCATCCATTTGCAAGGGTTCATAAGGGAACAGGGCATAAAAGATGTGGCAGATAGTGACTGTTTACCTCAAACATTTTCATAAAAAAATATAAATTTGTCATAAATTGCTCTGTTCATACATGCCATAACTACTGTGTTTCAAGCCTTGAATCATGAAATAAAGTCGGAGATCAATTGATAAAAAGTAAAGCACCAAAACCTTGGATATTTAGTATGAATACTCAAAATTAAGATGACATAATAATAATAATAATAATAATATATATATATATATATATATATATATATATATATATATATATATATATATATATATATACATATATATATTATACATATATATACTATATATATATATATATATATATATATATATATATATATATATATATATATATATATATATATATATATATATATATATATATATCAAGTATACATGTGACTAAAAATTTTTAATAATAATAAAAATATAAATAGTTGTATTCAACAATAAGGTTGACTAATACATAGTGCACAATATGCTGTGAAAATAAATCTAACAGAATTGCTGATATAACTAGTGCAAATTACCATTTTCTTTCCCAATAGTATAACATAGATATAATAAAATATTACTGTTCACATAAATACCTGCAATATCTTTGGTAAGGAAGGAAATGCAATTGTGAGACTTTGTTAAGGAACTATAACAGACTAGACTAGTGACATTATGAATGCACAAAAAACTCTATAAATATTCAAACTCTCTGCATAAATAAACACTGTTTGCACACCAACAACTAACACCATGTGAAATGTGTGCCTGAATGTTCTCTACATCATGCACATTTCCCTCTCAGCTATTGAAAAGAGCTAGGGAACTAAGACCATGTAGCCCCACTAGGGTATACTTCCTCTCTCACTCAGTAACAGCTAGGATAGATGTATGAACTCATGACCATCATGGCCACAAGTTGACCATTCTACCACAAAGCCACCCAACCCCCATGAAAAATCAATGAGGAAATAGTAATAAGGGAATATACATACATACATACATACATACATATACACACACTGCTTAAAAACTGACTTTACCTCGAAGTTTGAAGAAACCAAGTTCTGTGGCATTATGGAGGAGGGAAGCAATGCCTAAGTAGTTTTCAATGACAATGGGGACCTGAGAGATGGAACAGGTGGCTACCCCTTCCTGCCGATCCTGCATTTGTTCCAAGGCAAGCTTCAGCTCCTTAGATAGACTCTTGGCATCATAAAAACCATTTTCACAACCTGTTAGAAAAATTATTATGAATATTTGATAATTCTCTAAAAAACACAGCATAACCCAACTTTGAATCATGTTACACCTTATCCTGTGTGGTACTTGTGTAGTGATACAGCAAATACAGGTGGACTCTGCCTAGGTCTTGGTGATCATTTTGGCTTGATTAGTAATACTTGCACATTGTGTTTACTGCACCACAGTTTGAGCCTCAGTCACTCACTATATATTGAGAGAGCATCACTCTTCAAACAATAGAAGAAAAAAAATTAATCTATCTATATACCGGGCTGACATCCCCCTAAAGCAAGGTAGCCAAGACAAGACAAGACACACACACACACATACACACACACACTAATGGATGCATGTATATACACTCCTCTCACTTGGTCTCTATGTTCTTAGAGAAGAAAAGGTCACCCCGCCCAACACAGCGCATCAGGTCAGTCACACAAATAGGGCCGACGGCGAGAATCTCTTCCACAACAATGCCCCATTACCATTATATTTAATCTGTTCTTCTCTGCTACTCCCATACTACATGTTTCAGATCTATATAGTGAAGTTGGAACAGCTACTCCTTCATAATACCTTCCCTTACATTCTTTTCCATTGCTCTACAACTAAACACCTTCTTCACTCCTCTTTGCATACAACTAGTTGTTGCTGTTGTTCCTTAGGCTGCTTGGCCGAACATACAACTAGTTATAAGTAGTAATGGGACGATAATAAAATTTCTAACGATTCCGATAATGATGCCAATTCCACTGTACATATATATAAACTATTTACTTAAAGGCACAATGATGACTTTCCTCCAATCTTCTGGACCCTACTTTGCTTTGAGGCAAAATTACATATCCTAAACAACCATTCTATATTTCACAACTGTATCTCCCACATTCTCCCTAGTGCTTTCCTTATCTTATTCCTCTCTATTTCACTCTGCAGATACTGTCACCCAGTCTTGATTTCTACTCCCAAACCTCACACTACTGCCCTCCATTCCATTTCCATATTCATCAAACTCTCAAAATACCTCTGGAGTCCATCTCTCCACCCCCTCCTCATTTACTCACCATCTCTCCTCCCATTTCTCTTCTACACTCTTTCCAAAAAAAAAGCTTCTTGTTTTACTGATATTTCACTCATAACTTCTTACCAAAATCCTCCTCTAAACTTTTACCTTACTTACCTTGTATAATCTCTTGACTACACTGTTATTTTCCCAGTACACTTCCTCCTTATTCTCTCTCCTACTTCCTTGGGCACATTCTTTTAAAGCATCTTTTTATATCCCCTTCTTCTTTATCTATTAGTACTGTTCATCAATTACAAGCATTGCTTTGAGAGGTACAAGTAGTCAAATTCACAATAAGTACCATACAATAGTAAACTCAAATGTGTTCTGACTATAATGAGAAGTGGAGAAGTAGAAGCATACAACTGTACTTCCAAGGAGCCAGGAACCACCACTTGCCTGTATACCAGTAGAGTGGATGTGAGGTAAATGTGGTGTAAGGAATATCTCTACTCCAAGGATTCCATTTTTGAGCAAAAGATATCTGATGGCCAGTATTCCACGTCACACGAAAACCTTGCATGTTACGAGCTCTGAAAACATGATGCAATAGCATTAAAAACATCATATATCAGATACACAAAATTTATCAGAATAAAAAAAAATTGGGGAGACAAGTATATAAACTGCATTCTGATGAAAATCCAGACATATAATGATGATTTAGTTTTTAGTCAAGCTTACCTCGGTTCAAAACTAACTGCTGAGAGAGAAAATTGCTTTTCAGTGGTAGTTTCTTTTGGCACATTGCGAGGAGACCCAGATGCTTTGGAGCTAATGGTGGCAATTGTATTTTGAAGTCTACTCAACAAACAGCTGCGGATCACAGTCACCACACCGCCAGCTATGCCACTTATGCGCCTGTTAAAGAAGTATTTTTGCATTATTTCCTTTTGTATAGACAATTGTGGTAGTACAAATGCAACATCTTTTATCATAAAAAAAAATAAATGAATTTGCTTTATGTAAGAGTTACATGCAAGGTACAGACAGCAGATGAAGTATCACATCAACTTACGGCACAAGAGAATGGCTGGGATAGGTTAGTTCTCCAATCTCAAGGTTCTCTAGGGATGTGAGGTTGATGCGGGTGCATTCCAAGGACCGCAGAGCGATGAAATCATACTTAATAACTAACATGGACCTCTCACATAAAACAACAACTCGTTCTTTCTCTATGTCCCAGTGATTGATTCTGAAAGTAAAGTGAACAAGCTAATAAGATATCCTTGAGTGCAGCTAAGCATCACAGTTCACAGTGAGTAAGTGATAATGTATTCCATCATGTAAATCTGATAACACACTCTCTAACAGGTGTATTGCAGCCACCTTTATAGGTTCATACAATGCAGATGGAAAAAAATGAATAAAATGTATATCATGTTGTAACTCCTGATCAAGTTGTATTTGTAATTCAATACAGTGTAATCATGCACTCACTCTGTTAGGAGCCATGCTCCTTTTATGGGTCCATCATTCTCAGGAACAGTGAGGTGTCGGCACTCCTCAATGGCCTGCTCCAAGGTACCAACTCTGACTGAGAAAAACTCATCTATGCAGGGTTCAGTGCCAGTCTCTGCGTGCCAAGAAGCCCTCCGAGGTCGCCCAATTGGAGGTTGCTGATAAAACGACCGACTCAGTCCTACAGAGCAAAATGTTATATTTATTGACCACTACTGAGACATACTCCAGATTATAAAGGTGACCAATCTAAAAGAAGCTAGTTTTCCTTTACTTCACACAAGATATTCTCACCAAAAAATATTTTGTCTTGCAAATGGAAACTATTTTTGATTTAAAAGTTGTGGAACAGTCTTGGGAAGGCAGATGTAAAAGAAATAATAATAATAAATAAATAAGAATAAATTAATAAATAAATAAAACAAAATAGAATATGCATGTATGATAAATTAGCCTCATGGTATGGGACGCAGCCTGGTGTTACATATGTAGCCCACTTTATAGAATACTGCCGCCACACTCCATGTGTGTTGTAAAAAGTGACTAATACAAACATTGTTCCTTCCTTCTATGAAACAAGGCACAGATGTGGAAGGAAGATTAAATTCTCCCTAAACACTAAACACACCTTGGAGAATACATGCCGGGTATATAGAAATATAGATGGATAATATGTATGTACAAAGAGTTGTTGGCAATCACAGTTTTATTATTTGCGATTCTCAACTATTCCTGAGTATACTTTGGCTATTCCCTTGAGTGGGATAACAGTATATAGATAGACAGACAGACATCTCATGTATGTGTATTTAAAAATCCATACTGAAAGGAAGAGACTGACAAAATCTAGAACATTTTGGATGGTTTCCTCGATTACTAAAATTATAAAAATGAGAAATAATCTTACATACAAGAGCAGTTACATACTAGATGACAAAATGAGTGAATACCTGCACAAGGGCTAATTAATGCAACAATCATAATGGATGTTAACAAACTTTAATGAATGCACACCTTGACTGCAGTAAAAATTATTGGCTTGGTCAGGTGTTGGAGGAGTGACTATGTCCGCGGTGGGATCACTGATGGCAGTACGCAGGGTTGGGCGGCTTCTTTCCTCCATGACTCTGAAAAATTAAACATGAACATGACTCACCAATACATCACGTTCTACTCAATAATCATCAGTACACTCGAATACATACAATAATATGAAGTTCGAAAAGAATTAGATAATGGCTATGAAATTCCATTAAGCCATAATAATGAGTTGTGAGGCCCAAAAAAGAAGGCAGGCATCTATACTAATGATAGAGATGATACAAGACACAGCCAACAACCAATAGTATCAACAAGGAATGTCAGTCATGAATTACTCCATTCAATATGCTACATCATCCATGAGTCTATAGCAAAAACTTTCAAACTATTGTCACAAAGGAGCATTTGTTTTGTTTTTCATCATCTTGCTTAATGGAGAACTCTTCAAAAAGTATGTGGCTAGGCAGAGGCAGTCTCTCCTTCACAGCCTTGGATTGAACCCCTGACAGTACACTCAACATACTGACGCTTCACCAATCACACCATAATGATCACCAAGGTCCAGGTGGAGTTTGGTCGACATTAACTGTCCCGGCACTACACCTTCACCTAACCCAATTCTAGCCCAAGACTCAGAGGAAGACACTATCCATAATTATTTGCCCATCTTGGTGCCAAAGTAATGTAAGAGACTGTTTTGATGCTAGTTCAATACGTGTGAGTACAACATGGGAAGCTGCTTGGCCCATTGGCATCACAGTGCTGGTTGTTATTTTCGGATTTTAGGATTTTGTAGTAGGATTTATTAAATTTGTGGGGTTTATCAAACTTTAATATGTATAATTTTAAATTGTTTTACGGAAAATTTTCTATCGAATGAATTGTGGTAAGGTCATTATAGACTGAATTGGATGGTTTAAGGAACACTTTAATAGTGATTAAATTTATTTTAACTTATATTGCTGATGAGTGTATCAGTCTCTTCACAGGCGTCTTTTTTTTCTTCTTCTTTTTTTTCAATGCGTAGGGAACCAATGTTGGTGCATAACATGCATATCACTCACACACACACACACACACACACACAGGAGGATAGGATTTCCAGCCTTCCCCCCCCTGCCAGGATTGCAATGTCACAAACCCTCAACTTACTCCCGTACCTATTTTACTGCTATTTTACAGCGTTTAAGAAGACAAACCCATTTTGTCTTCACCTGACTTGGGATTCAAACCCAGAACATCTCGGTTGTAAGTCGAGCATGCTAACAATTACACCACCGGGTTCAATCCCACCAATGCCACCACTGTTAATACCTACCTTCTACGTATTTTGAAAAACTTAACTATTAATCTAAAGGGGTAATCATAAGAGGGCTGCAGCCAGAGATCAAACCCCTGACAGGACAATCAATATACACAAGTTATGACGTATTATCAGTCAAACCATAATGATCACCAAGGTCCAAGTGAAGTTTGGTTGATGTTAATTGTCTCATCACTATATACACAATAATAACCAAATCCAAAGTTCTTCAAAACACACAGATGTAAGGAAACACTACTCTAAGAACAGGGAGGTGTGGTGAAAACATGTTGGAGAAAGATAATTCCCCATACATTGGTTGAATTGGTTAGGATAAGATAAGAGGATGGAATATGGGGTTAGATTTAGTTTAGAAAATCCATCCCTCTTAGGTATATCTAGGAAGCGCTGCATTTGTGACAGAATTCCTCAGGAGTGTCTCAGAACGGTCTACAACACACAAAAACTCCTAATATTGCTACGAATTAGTGGCCAATACTACCTTCATCTCCAACAAACTGTGGACGTGGGGTAAAATGGAGCTATTGTGTAGACGAGAAGAAATAATTAATAACTTATGATAGAATAGTTACCATATTTACTAGCAAACATTTAATTGATTTAATCTACAATTAACATGCGCAAATAATCTATGTAGGTATATAATACACATGTCTGTGTAATGAGTGCATGAGTGCCTATGTCTCTCACTGCCATCCCAGCGCTGTTGTTCTCAAAAGGAATAACAAGGAATAATAAAGCACTGTGATCTTTTCCTTAAGTAGGTTAATGTCAACTGGAGGTGTGGCATGGTCTGCCTGCATTATTGTTAGGTTATGGGTATGAATGATATGGTCAGGTTATATCAGGGATTCCAGCCTGGGGGTCATGGAATGGTTTCCGAATGGCAGAAAGGATTTGAAAATAATGCATTTTAATGAAACTGTGGAAATTCCATTGAAAAGGAGGCATATATAGATGCATAACATTCCTCCTTTAGGCTAGGAAGATGCTTTTACCTTCCCGTTTTTATATAATGTAAATAAAGGTGTGCTTTGAAGCTTGTCGGGGAAAAATTACCGATTGTAACCACCAAAACTTGATCAAAATGAGGTTCTTTTCCTTGCTCAAAAGTTGATGAAGCAAAGTCTGAACATTTAGTAGACAACCCAAATGTGCTGGTACTCACACGATATATTGATTGTGTTCTACGTAATACAAATATCTAAATCCACACCAGTGATACATAATGTAAATATCAATGAATATTTGCCTTGGGTTGACGGTGCACACGGAGCTGCGATGCCACCATAAAACACACAATTACTTTACCGAAGTGTTACCTGTCTCAGCCTCGGACGCACACAAGACCCCCTTCACCTAGTAACCCTAACTGTCGAGCAGCAGGTGTCCGCGGCTCACCTGGGGGCGGCGTCCCCGGTGGGTGTGACACTGCGCGAGGGTTGTCCCGAGGCAGGCTGCAGGCGGAGGGTTGTGCCTTGGAAGTCATCAATGGACACATCATCCAGGTTTTCTTCGCCTAGCGGGGAGGCCATGGCATTTAAACCAGTGTTCGTATTGATTTGTGGAAGGCGCCGCCCCCGGCCGAGACCAAGGTACAAACACACTTAAAACCAACCCTGTGCACACTGTTCAGGCACACTCAGACACCTTCACCCGCACTTCTTCAGACGCCCTCACTCAGCCTCTCACTTGTCCACATTTGACAAGTTACGCGCAACATTATAAATACGAATAATCTTATATTTCTAAATATGTACGTAATAAAACGGAGTGTTTATTTTTGTAGTTTGAAGAACATATATATAATTAAACAGTAGTTGAGTTCCGTGCAACCAATGGCGCGTCAGACATGTGTTGGTGCCAGAAGCAGCTGATTCACTGACACTCAGCTGATTGTCATGTCCAACGTGTTTTGAAACATGCCGCACCTTTCATCTTGGGTAATATGTTAGATTGGTCATTATGTTGTTGGCAATCACCTTGCAAGCCTCGCCAGGGCCAGATCACAGCAGGTCAAGCAAGATTCAAGACAGAAAGAAGAAAAAAAACAGGTGCGTCTGATCCAACTACGTCGCCAATTATAACTGCAGAGGAACTGTACTATCTCAGTGCCATATATGTATACTGGAACATAATCCATAGGAATCAAAATACACATTCGTTTATCAATCTATATTTTCTGAATGAGGCGCAGCAAATCTTGTGATGGATATTCAATGCTTCAAAAACTTAATTCCTCCATTTATCTACTGAACTGACCCTCCAGACAACTTTGCTTCCCCCTTCAGTAACACTCACTTGCCTTCTCCTCCTCAATAAACCTTAAGCTGTCCTGCACGAAAGATCTTCTCTGGAAATGTCATATCTCAACTCTCGCTAAATCGACTTCCATGAAATTGAGTGTTCTGTCTCCTGAGTGTGCAGTAGAAATGATGAATAGGTTTTGAAGACGGAGGTGGGATTGCATTGAGGTTCAACTCTGTGCCCTTTCTTGTTTGCAATGGTGATGTTTCAGATGATATTGTGATTTGTAGTGAGAGTAAAGAGCAGGTTGAAGTTTACTTGGAAAAGGGAGGTATGCACTAGAGAGAAGGGAATGAAAGCCAGAAGGAGCAAGACAATAGTACACGTACATGAACAAGTGCAAGTTGGTGTGTAAGTGTGACTGCAAGGTGTAAAGTGGTGAAGATGGATGACCTTAAACACTGGCTTAATTCTCTCTCTTAAAATATGTCCAGTTTTACCTTCAGTTGATGTACATTCTTTGCCGTTATCATATCACCTCTTCCTTCAGTCCATTCCAAGTATCTATACTTCTTTGGGTAAAACTGTACTTTTTTTTAGTATCGTTCAATCAAATACCTTTTTGCGATTTTCTCTTGTGCCCCCTCAAATATCTAGCCTCTCCAGGTTGTTCATCAATTTATACGTAAATTGTAATTGTCTCTCTTTCTCTTCTTTCTTTTAGTGTTGTTAGATGAATTTTTTATTTTATTTCTAAAGCTTCTTTTTTTCTTTCTTTTGATCTACATTTTGTATAATATTAATTTCTAATTCAATAATAGTAATAATCATAATAATCTTCTTGCGACCGCTAGCAGCCAGACAGGACCTCTAACCTGGTGATAATATTTCTTCGTTTTAAACCTTCCCTGTTCCTCTCCATGTCATTTTGAGGGATGGAGGAGCAGTAACACATTATTCTTCACCATTAATAGTGGAGGGATATAAAGAAAACATTACCTATTAAGCGTAAATAACCTTTATAAATAACATGAACAGGTTTCAACAGGTAGACTAAGATGGCGGCCGTGGGTTGACTGTTGGATCACGTATATATAAAACCAAAATTGAGATTTTTATTATACACAGAAAAGCAGGTATATATACTTTAAAAAATCGTCTGAAATACCTACCTGTTTTCTACATAAACATTTGTTATATTTGATTCGTATTTATTTCATGAAAAATGTTTTTTTCTAAGGTAAATCATAAAATCGAAAACAAGAATAAAGCAATAATAATTAAATTAAACCAATATAAACCATATAATAGAATATATAAAAAATATTCAAACAGAAAGTAAAGCCTAAATAAACCATAACACAAAGAAAAACGGAAAAAACAACGACAAAGTGAGAAAAAAACACCGTAATTATGTGTTTACCTCCAAGAGTGTTAATTATAGCGTGTTAGACATAATAAAAGAAGTGTTAGGACATGACGACCTACAAGAATAGAGATGAAGGCGAGTGTGTTTTTGGTGGGCTGACAGGCTGACGAATCGACAAAAACCGATCAAAATACCGGTATACCGAAGGGCTTTCAATGCCTGTAATACCGCCCCGAAAATACCAGTGTCGGTATACCGGATAGGTGCTCATCCCTAGATACACACACACACTCAGCTGACGCCAGGCAATGTAATCTGATTGTGTTTCCGATTAATAATTATAATACTTAGGGCACCAGTTATGTTGCATATCATGTATATATATGTACTACGCTCATAGTGCTACACTTGTTAACATTAAACTGCATCTGGCAGATGCATATAGTGTGAGGGACTTAAGAGTTCAAGTAAACAGTGACTTCCGCCCCAGGGAACAGTGTATTATAGCTAGAAATAGGGCCAACAAGATATTGGGATTTATTGGTAGGTGTGTGACAAATAGGAGTTCTGAGATCATTCTGAGGTTGTATTTAGCGCTAGTTAGACCCCACCTAGATTATGCAGCTCAATTTTGGTCCCCTTATTATAGGAAGGTTATAGGCTCCTTGGAGGCAGTTCAGAGAAGAATGACCAAGATGATTCACAGGCTGAGCAATTTACCCTACAAAGATAGATTAAAACTCCTTAATCTCCACTCCCTAGAGAGAAGGAGGGCAAGAGGAGATATGATCGAGGATAGGACACGCGGGAATGGGTACAAGCTAGAAAAACTTAGATTCAGGACAGACATAGGTAGATATTGGTTTACTAACAGAGTGGTGAACGATTGGAATAGGCTGGGGAGACACATAGTAAGTGCTGAGTCAGTAGGTAGCTTTAAAAGACCGTTGGATGAGAGTATGGATAGGGATGAAGAGTGGGATGGATAAATATTGGATTATTCCAAGGGTGGGAGACAAGGAACTGCCTCGTGTAGGTCATCAACTGACCTCTTGCAGTCTCCTCAATTCTTATGTTCTTATCAGGTGTCTGGCACCATCTTAGTTGCAATTCTCTGTATTCTTTTTAATTTCAGCACGTTTTTCTTCAGCGGGATTGTATGCAAGTATGCATATATGTTTGTGTACTTTAATTGTCTGTGTTTCACACGTTTTAAATAACAGTAAATATTAAAATCAAACTGAAAATATAATACAAAAAATTTGTTTTTAATATATATTTCTTTTTTAATATATTACAAACAAGGAACAATCTCGGTGGGAGGAAAACGCTGTAGTATATTGTAATGAGGAACATTAAACAATGATATGTCTCCTCCCACCCAGAATTACTGGTTCAGCTTCATTGTGCTGAGTAAAGCTTAAGAATCATTGCACTAACTTTTTTTCAACATTATTTTCTTCTAATACTCAGATTAGATAATCCCCGGATACCACCTACGATGTTCACTTGAAAGTTTCATAATTACTCAGTAGTTTAGTATGAAAACCAAGATATAAAATGTACTTCACTACAAAGTGAATATATATAACTAAAGTATGTAAACATGACAAATTGAACTTTACACAGTATTTTCATGGTTGCCATTAGTGCCCTACTAATAGTGATACTAATGATGTATCCCCATGGTTGTTACATTACATAATGAAGCACTAATTATATAAACACATGGCTTAAACTTGTATAGCTCCAACATTTAATTGGGAAGTATATATCAAAATACTTTATCTTAAGATTTAGTACAGCATGAACAACAATTAGTACTCTTAACCCCATGTTACCGAGCTTGACTAGGAGAGCACATGCCTGTGTTGCTGAAGAAATAATGCAACTCCCCTTAGATTACTGTAACAAAACATTCATACACTATTAAGCTAACTCCTGTTGGATCACTGTAACAAAACATAAAGTATGGTATGTACTGACGTAAGAACACTACCATCTTAGATATGCCTTACACATGAACAAATGCCAGTCAGAGGGACTCTTGGTAATAAAATTAGCACGTAACTTTTAATATTTTGATAACCCAATGATAGATATGTGGCTGAAAAATTTCCTAGACAAAATTCTTAATTTATTAAAATGTTTAATTATATCAGCACTAAACTTCTTTAATATAAAGATCATGCACTGACTCACATTCTTGATATGTAATAAATGAAACCACTACAAGACCAACATTCTTTCTGAGGACATAACCATTACTTTCACATGACTGCTGCAATTTTCACAGATGTAGTTATTTATGAATACAGTTTACATATCAATGAATGTGTTCAAATGGATGGTATCAGTGCAAATGAAAGACACAATGTTAGTCACTTAAATAAAAGGTTTCCTAAACAAGAACAGAACGAGTCATTACTATATGTTACCTAATACATAAGTATAAAACATTGGAATATGACTATGTTCTTCCTAAACAAAGACATTATACCTCCAAACACTGGGGAACCGCAAACATTCTCACTACTATGAATATACTATTTGTATGCAAAACAATTAGCAGTCATAGTAGGATTCCCTAAAGTCCAAAATGGACAATCAAGTGTTTCCTTAAATTGGAATGAAACTAGAAATTCATCACCACATATTTTTACCAATTCCCATTCCCTGATCATTGAAGGGAAGTAAATGTTCAATAACACTCAAAAGCAAGTCAGGGTTAAAGGATGCCCAGTGAAGTGGGTCACACTACCATTCACACACCAGGCATGTACTGGCACCCAGACCCTGACACAGGTTATGACAGTGATATCATCACTAACATTAGAAAGGTAGCAAAGGTCTAGGCTCAATCCAGTGACTTTCTTGAAAAAAAATGGAACCTTGAATCACACATTTAGTTTGACAAACGTCCCTTTGAGCTATCATCAGTAATGTTCTCACTTACGTTATCCCATGTGAATGCTTCCTACACAGTCCCTAATGACTTAGTGCCAATCATGAATTATTGTACACTACCACACATTAGTACTGATCACTACCACACAACTTGATCACGTTGATGGAGTGCCATTTATACAGCCAATCAGGTGATTGCTTCACTTCTTGAAAACTTTAGTACAACACATAACTACATGAGAATGTTGCTGCAAATACCATTCCACTCACCAGTTTAATGTTCAATTCAAACGGAATGTCTTTAAAATTAATCTGGTTAATTATATTTTAAATAAGATAAAAGCACACACCCTCATTATTCAGTCCATTAAAAATTACATTATAGTGTTATCGAGTTATTTTATAATACAAAGACATCACTGTGGTTGCTCACTAATGAGTTTATGAACCCATCTCAGAAATTCATGTATCATCATAAAGTTTTAAGTTTCAAAAACCATTCCTTAATAAAGGTGCACCTATTAGCTTTGTCCTGCCAGCCAGGTAATGCACATATACTTGTACAAATGAAACTTTAAGCTTCATCGCCAGTGGCTGAGGTGGATTTGTCCAGTATGTGAACATCAACTTTATAACCCTAATGGAGTGGCCACCTTCACATGACTCACATGCTATTAGTTGCAATGTGCTTTACAGATCACGTACAAACACACACTAATGACATCAGTGTAAGTATGAATGAGTATAAAGAATAAAGAGTACTGTACATTCAGCTTTAGGATGATTTTTTAAAAAACAATGAGTTAGAACCTTTAAGTACAGTAGCATGCGGTCCCAGAGGGTTTCATTAAGTCTGGCCATGATGTGATGTGATGTGATGTGATGTGATGTGATGTGATGTGTGTGTGTGTGTGTGTGTGTGTGTGTGTGTGTGTGTGTGTGTGCACGTGCATATGTGGTAATGCAACACTATCACTATTATCATGTGTTAGGTTACTGATATTGTTAATGGTGATCCATCGAGTCCTTCATGTTTCCAGACCTATGAGCATCATCAGCCTCAACCTGCGTCCTACCCACACCAGGGTAAGCAAGCACACCAACAACAAATCAAAGGCATCATGGAGGCACAGGTTACATAACATATATTTTCACTACTTTACAAATAACAATGTTTACCAAAAATAAAAATGTTCATATTCACTTGTTTTCACACAAGGAACTATGAGTTTGTGACCTTGGTATAGAACATGACAAAAGAAAAAAAATATGATTTTGTGATCTTGGTACACAATAATTTTGACCGAATGAAAACTGAATATAATTAAAAAGAATTTCAGTGAGGAACAGCTGGCAGGGCCCACATTCATATAATGAGAATTTATTCTTAACTAAAACAAGTGAGTGAGTTGTTGTGACTATATTCTCCCAGGGGCCACACAATACTCTAAATCATGACATATACTGCTTTTATAGTTGCACACTTAGATGGGTAATGAGCAGCTTCTAGTTAAGCAAGATGTGGAAAGATTCCACTCAACATTGTGGCTGTAAGTGAAGCATGACACTAGTAAGTGACTTTACTAGGTAATCAAGGATTAATGTGTGTGTAATTCACCATGGTCTGGAAGATCACGTACTGGATTCATGATCCTCAGCCATTACCCTCCCAAAAAGAGCACAGTGCTCAGAGAGACAGATATACGAGTGAGGCCGAGACCTCACACACCCATCCCCTTACTCAAGGGGGACTAACTGTTTCCTGTCAAAGAAAAATTCTTAACGACCTGAGCAGGTTTGAACCCAGGCCTTGCTGGGTGACAGGTAGGAGTTGTTATCACTGAACAGTGTGTGTGTGTATGTATTTAACTAGTTGTAATATACAGGGCCTGAGCTACACTTGTGTGGTCCTGTCTACGTATCTACATTTTTCCAGTTTTTTCTCTGTGAGAGAGAACGAACTCCAGGGCATCCTTCCACATTCTGGTCACATTAGTATTATGAATGTCTTATTCCAAGTGACATGGAATACTTTAGACAATTTCATTCAGTTAATAATCTTTACCTATGTAAGAATTTCTCATAAATGCACAGGTCTTCAATGGTAGGGGTGAAAAATATAATTCATAAATAATGTGCAGACTCAAGTAATAACTATCACTGTGCCATCATCAGGATGGAAGCTGATTAGGTTTGTATATGATAACAAAGGAGATGTACCTAACACTATATGCCAACACATCAGTATTTGATAATTTGCCTCAAAGGTAAGTTATTGTTGATTAAGTAAGATCACCAGATAATGTTATAAAACTTAATGTCACGTACCTACCAAGGCTTTGTAGTTATAAACATATACACTAAGCAGTTTCCTGCTCAAGTAATTCATTCAATCACTTGAGCTTGTAGTAGAAGCTGCATTTTCAGTTTGTTCCTCTTTGTTTTTATCTTCTCTTTGCTTACGCTGCCTTTCAGTCTTGATGTGGTCTGTCAAAATATCAACGTAATATTCTCCAAACACAGATCTGTTGTGTGTCACAAGACGCAACAGTGTGCCACAGATGTGGGCCAGTTCCTCTTGCAAGGTGGAAAGGCCAGGTGGCATCTGGACTGGACTAGCAGTAGTTGAGCTCAACAGAATGCCAATGAATTCCATGGATCGCTTAGCTGAAAGTTGGTAAAATTGGTTAACACATAACTCTTTTCTATAATGCAAAGAACACAAAAAAAATGTAATAAACAAGCAGCACCATATAATGCATATTAGAATGTCATGTTTTCTGCCACTACATAACTATAGAGCAAATACTTCCAAGCTCCACTGAATCATAAGTACTTACTTATGAGTGATCTGATGCGATGTTCTGCATTCTTGATTTCCAGCACCTGTGTCTTGAGAACATTCTTGGCTGATTGTGGGAGTTGTGGCTTCTCATTCTCTGAGAGATGATCATCCACCTCCTTTACAACCTGCTCTGCTAGATTGTCCATCAGAGCCATTGTTTCACTAGTAATAGAAGTAAAAATTCCATCACTATAAGGAAATAATGCATCTTCCAGTCTGTTAAGACTGTAGTGACAACACACATACACACACACCTACATACCCAGGTGCACACACACCCTGAGCCTATAATTACTTCCCTCGAGACCGCGGCTGAGGTCGAGATTAACTTGACCTCAACTCACCTGTGATCTGACTCCAGGTGTCCACAGGTCTGCGAGCCCAATATAAGCTGTCACACACACACACACAGTCAGTCAGTCAGTCAGTCAACCACCAGTCTACCACCACACACAGTCCAGGCAACACCTCCAGAGTAGCGTCTGGGAGCCCCACGTCGGGGCTCCCCAGACAACACACACGCTCACCTTCCCTGGGCTCTGTCTACTTGTGTACAACCAACGCTGCAGCAATAAACCAACTAAGCCACATTCGTCTGTTGTCAAACCTTTGTGTGTACATAACTCCCAAACCTCTACAAGACTATTGTAGCATGCTGTAAAGAGACATAGCAAGAAAAACATCTATGAGGTGGATGTGAGCAGATGCAGACTCAATGAAGCCACCCTAACATCTGGTAGAAAGTTGATGTTTAAAGAACACAAAACTATACATAAATATTTCTTCTCTCTTTTTTCTTAAAATCTGCAATGACTCTGTCTCCTATCTTGCCTACTTTAAAAATCCTTGAGATCCTGTCATTACAATTATTGGTGCACAGTAAAACTCACCTTTCTGATAACGCCGGGTCCAGGATGATACACAAATTGCGTTTTAACTTGAGTTTAAAGGCATCAGGTTGATTGATCATTGGGCCAACAGCCGAGAGAGTCACGAGAAGCACTGAGCCCAAGATGCAAACTTGGCTTAGGCGATCCTTTAGTTCTAATATTCTACTTCCATCAAGTACCACTGTCTGAAAGTAATAATGAACTTTTAGTTGGTTACTATAAACATTTTGTTTAATACAACTGGCCATCTCCCAACAATTATGGTGACAGCTGAGGAAAAGACAATTAATAATAGACATACTCCCCCTTTACATGATTTGCTATATTTTGTAGTTCTTCACTTTTAATTTTTTTCCATTTTCATATGTTTTCAGTAGTTTTATAGCTTGCTCATAATATATATATTCCTATATAAATGTACATACAGATATGCACTGATTTACCCATACTCAAACAAACATTTTTTTGTCTTAAATATAACTCACCAATGCCTTAAGTGTAATTAATCCATACAGTTACCACACGCTCTGCCTGTAGCTTGCTACCCTGCCATCCAATAACATCTAAAAAGCTACAGTGAAAGGGAGTACATTACAACTATACATCTTTTGAATCCTCCTCAACTCAGTTTGCTACAGCCTGTGGACACCATCCTCTTTCACTGCTCAGGTTTTTTTTTTTTTTTTTTTTTTTTTTTATTATTACCCAGGTATCTGTAGCCACTTTCGGTATGGAAACACAAGGAGAATGTAAGATAAAGATTTGAAGTGAGTATAAAGAAGTAAGTGAAGTTGAAAGGCAAAGTGCATGAGGGAGGCCACCAGTGAAGTGGATGGACAGAGTGAATGAGTATTGCAGGGAAAGAGATGATAGATGTGGCCTTGACCATGCAGTGAGGAATGACACAACAACAAAAGATGGAGATTCTTCTGCCTTGGTCACACCCTTGAGGGGGACGAGGCATCACAGGTACAGATATTAAGACTGAATCACTCACCTCCGGCAGCACCCTTTCATCCGGCCAGGAGAGGAGCTCCATGTAAGCTCGGTTGATAATGGAATTCACAACTCCTCTTATTTCCAAATCATCAGGTACACTAAGATCCTCAGGCTTGACATGATTCAGCAGCCATGCTCTGGTCAGCTCCAAACCATCATTCTGTGTCTTCAGGAACTCTGCAAACTTCTTTTTCTCGTATGTCACACTCTGAAATTATTAATACAATGTCAAGATGATAAGTTTTATACTATTACTGTATCTGACAAAGAATTTGAATTTGATACCACCTCCATTAACATCATTAGCATGCTGTACAACACATCATGACATTCTTGTGTGCTGAGCAGAGCAGTATGTTATGCCCATCCTACTTATAGCCTACACAACGAAACTTTGTACAAATGTCCTCACACAAAAGCATGAAATATATACTATTACGTATGCTACACACAAATCATTTTAATCATACAGTAATCTGAAGTACCTGAGCAACAATGTGTGGCCTTATCTGCTGAATTGTGAAGTTGGCCATGTCTAGACGCATCAGGTCCAGTGTCTCCATCACTCCTCGGAACACTGAGATCACATCACTTTCCTTCATCAAGTTCCGGATCGTCTCATCCCGCACTGGGGCACAAAGGCGTACCATTATAGACAACACATACTGGGAGTATCTGAAAAATAGTGGAAAACACTTTTGAGAAGCTGATATATCTACGTAATTAAAATAAATAAAATTATAAATACACTTCTCAAAGGTGTACACATTCTGTACAAAGAAACTAGTCACAAACAGTAGCTTTGGTTAGAACTTAGAGCAACAAAAACAATGCACACTTACTGGGAAAAATCCAACACATCATGCTCAGCTTGCTGTTTAATGAGGTCCACATCCAGTGTTTCTGAAATCTCTTGGCGCAGTCTAGTATGGTGAGGAAGAGTAATATCAAGAAGGTTTTCTCTAACCTCCTGTATCAAGACTAATGCTTGATCATAGGTTGGGGGATCTTGGGCGAGTTCCTGGGACAAGTGATCCCAAAATGCTTTATGCATCACATCTCGCACCTGTAATTCAAGAATAGAAACTCAATAAAATACAACTTAAAATAGTTTATGATGCATACTGTTAGTGGAAAGTAATTAGTCAATATTGTAGTAAAATTTACAATTCATCTCAAGGTAAAGCTGTATGTATACCATATGCTTGCTTGTATCACACCAATATAATGCATTGTCTTACCTGTTTTTCAACGCTGTTGTCAGGGGGATCAAACTTTTCAAGCTTGAAGTTTTTGTCAACTGCTATTTCATGAGCAAGAACCATATTGCTGACTCCCTTTGCTGCCTTCATGACTTCTTCCAAGGACATAAACTTTGGTGGAGATGCTGCCACTCCAGGAAAAATGAAATTCTGGACTGGAGAGGAACCACTTATGGTCCGCTGCCTGATAGGGTAAAGAAGAAAGTTAATCAAATGCTTCCATAAGATCACTTTTTTATGATACCTGTCTATTTACCACACCTGTAGTGTGGCACATTAATTTATTATTTTTTTTCTATATCAATTAACCGTTGGTGCCAGTAGGCATATGGAGGCACAGATGGACTTGCCTTGCCTGTTATTTGGCGTAGGTTTTCCGATTTTTTATAGTGACGTCTCAAATGTTTACGTTCTCTCTTGAATATATTGAGAACGTGCGAGGCTAACTGCTACTACAGCCTCAGATGCATATAACATTGTAAGTCCCGTCTGAAGACAGTATGGCAGCAATTTGGGTAGTCTTTGGTCACTCGGCAGTGATATCAAAGAATGAAAAGTGGTCAGCGAATAACGAGGATTTGAACCTGGGACCTTAGGCTCGCATATCCGAGCGCTAGACCACTGTACCACCGCCTCCCCCACATACTATTTCCAGTCATTTGTAGCAAGTATTGAAACACTGACAAATGGATCTAAAGGGTAGCCATGAGAGGGTAATGACTGGGATCGAACCCCTGACAAGACATTCAAGGTATAGAACTTGTTACCCATCAAGCCATAATGATGACCTAGATGAAGTGGTCAATGTTGACCTTCCTGTCACTACATCCATACACAACCAAACACACAAGGCACATAGGACATCACAAATGTTGACCTGATCCTGCCAGAATACAAGGTGTTAATTCATTATATTAGGCCCCCACCAGTTTAATCAAAGGTAACTTGTGAACCAGTTTGTGTTTTGTCAGGCACCAAACCCTGCCCTCTCAGGTACGAATTTACCATGCTAACCACTATTAAAATAACACAATCTTAAGAAAAAGGTGATAGAAAAAAGTAGCCAATGTCTTACCCTTTCTCATATAGACAGAAGGACAAATCTAGCTGCATGAAAAAATGCAAAGCTACACTGGAAATTATCACTGCAATTAAAATACTTAAAAAATTGACTGAACACTTCTAAGGAATACATGGCTTATTTCTAGTGACCTTTTCTTGATATATTAAACTACAGTATCATATTTGTTGACTATTAAACATATTACAAAAACTGTCAACCATGGCAATCTAAACACGTAGACTATTTCTTTCATGACAACAGGAGAAAATATAAATCTCATGAACGTTACTCAATGCAATGTCTACTTGTGATGAAAGTGTTATATATGTGATACCCAATCTAGGCCAGACAGTGTCACAATTCCAGTACATTACCACCATCTTTTAACATGACAGAAATGTCCCACCACATCCTGTTCACGTACACCTCTCTCCTTTAGGCCACACAACACCCAATCTGCTTTCTACCATTGCTATTTTTACTTAATGGGAAGAATTTTGACATCTATTTTCTAAGTAATTTAATTTTTGGAAAACCTTATTTTGAGTTGACCTTCCCCTAAAGTAACACTAAACTTGATAATGTGTTAACTGCACTCAGCCTTACCTTGAGCTTTTACCATTTTCAGAGCTTTCACTATCCCCACGAAACCTTGCACCTTGGACAGGTATTCCTTGGATTTCTTCACTTTGCTTACTAGAAGTATCAAGTTCACTTTCAGTATCACTTCCACTGGACTTTGCCTCGGCTCCAGAAAGGGGCTTCAAGTCATCATCAATTCCATGTTCCAGACAGTCTGGACTCGTTGTTCCAGAGACAGGTTTGGAATTTGGAATGGAGTCGGAATCTTCTTCTCCCAAAGCCATTTTTCTCTTCACAGAATGTGCTTTTGTTAGTTCGTTTGTACTCCCCATCGTGCTAGTTGTCTTTTGTACTGTATTCAATATATCTGAAGATAAATTGAAGAAAATTAGTAACACTTAAGCGATGCTTCAAATACACTTAACTGTTAGAGAATTCATCTTTCACTATCACACTACAAATTACAAAAACATAACATTTTGTACATTAAATCTCATGAGTTCACTTTTACATAATTCAAAGTTCATGACGCATTTTTTTCTCTTTCCCTTGATAATAGAATAATATTCATACGAAACTAACATGCTATACCTATTATTATATGTCAAATTATGGAATACAATACGATCATTACTATTCTTGCAGATTTTTTCATTTTCAGTAAGATGAAGAAAAAACTATATACCTTTTTCTACGTAAGATTATATGTACCCCTTATATAGCGTGAAATATAGTACTATGAGGGTTCCTTACAACAATGGGGTAACTTATAATGATAGTTTGTGTGCCTGCATAACCGTAATCACTGTAGCTGCATCACTACGTCGTTTCTTTACTCCGCGAACCTTGAGCAAGTGACCCCGGACGATCGATATGTGCATTCTTATCCATATTTAAACACCTTATCTACGCATTTCCATCATTCACTAGTATACAGGCAGAACTCCATTGTCTTACCTTTGATTTATGATGCAAGATAGGAGTTATAGATACAACACTTTGGAATAAAATGGGGTTCCTCCCGCAGCACCTGCCCGCACGTCCTGCCTGCTGGTGGGTTGGCGTCGCTTTGTTTACCACAGTTGCGTGGACCATCAGCTGTTCTGTGTTTACAGGTATGACGTCACACCAACGCTCCCATTGGTCGATTGTACCTCTCACAAGCGCTGCTATTGGTCAACTTACAGCTGGGTGCAATGGTGCCGCTGTGTCACCGCTTGGGCTTTAAAGCTGGTGTGCCAAATCTGCAGCTTATACATGAAACAACGCAACTTTTTAACTAAGAAATGCTAGTATCATGTCCTTCCACAGCGTCTAAAGCGTGATTTTAGGTGACCATAAAGTATTTGGGAATAAAGGAAAAAAAGTATGATATTCATCCATAGAGTAAGTATGTATGTTGCAACGTAATAATGCAAGTGCTTTGTTTCGAAAAGCCTCTGAGCGTGGAAGCTTCTACAACGTTCTAGCATTCTTCCGTCCACAGTTTCTTCCTCGCCACCTCTCTGACTCAGTGGTCTTCCTACAACCTTCAACACTTCAGGAAGAAACGTAGTTTATCTCATATAAGCATAACACGTTTCATGGCACCCTTTAAATACACACTACGTCTATTTGACACAATCATTATAATACCTAAACTGACATAGGGTGTTTGATATGTTCAGATGAATGTCTATCCAGTGTGTGTTAAAAATATAATCAATGAACAAGTGGATGATGCTACTTTCATAACTATTTACGTAACCAACGCCGCTAGCTGCTACTCACGCATTATCATACCTAGCTCCGCCTCTACCACTACCATCACGCTGCCACACTCCACCAACCAACACACTTCACCACACCATATCACCTTGCCACACTAACCCTTACCTACACGTGTCTGCTGCTCCTCACAAGTCACATTGAATCAACCTGTAACAAGGACGTCACATCAACACTGCAACTAAACATACTACGTTACCAGGCACACATTCTACAGCGTATCACCTACACCCACCACCACCACCTCCACCCAGCCGAGCCTGTGCTAACCTCTTTATAGTGATTCCATACACAGCTACACTTCAGAAATTACACCATATACTGGGCGATATGTGCTTTGTACTACATCAGCTTGCATTTTGATATTTGATGGCAGATAATAATAGAATATCCCCCCCACTGTGAGTTACGCGATAGACAAACTGTAAGAACAACAAACCGAGGAGAGTCGAGGCGTCAAGAGACATCCTTAACGCCGTGACAGTCACCCGTATTTAACACCGTACTAATAATGGTGTTTAAAGTGTTATGTTTAGCTTTACGTGGCAGGGGTGTGGCAGGACAGGTGAGTGTGACCCTATAGTACCTGTAGGGAAGGGCGGCAGGGGTTAGCAGGGCCCAGGGAAGGTGTAATAAGGTAGTAACAAACTTCTTGTTGTGACCGCTAGCAGCCAGACAGGACGTGGTGATAATATTGCTTCGTTTTAAACCTTCCCTGTTCCTCTACATGTCATTTTGAGGGATGGAGGAGCAGTAACACATCATTCTTCACCATTAATAGTGGAAGGATATAAAGAAAACATTACCTCATAAGTTTACGGCGTGAACTGATCTCGTCCACACAGACTCACGTTAAATTCAGACTAAAACACATCCTTACCAGAGAAAAACAAAGAAAAGCCAAGATATAAAGTACGTAACGGTAATATTAAAGTACTTAACGGTATTATAAAGGTACGAGTGACGGTGCATGGTGAAGTTTCCTTGTTCCCATAACATGAGTGGGTCGGTGTGTCACGCTTACTCTTTCACACCAACACGAGGCCGCGGCAATCTTCCCGCATCCCATTCACCTACAACACCTCGATAGGGCGCTTAATTCACTTTGCCACAGCCACCGATACCACACTAAGTCCACACCGAGTATATATGACATAAATTAAGAAAGAAAAGAAAGGTGATATATATACATTTATACTTCGTCCTCTTTCGCCACTGATTTGTAGTGTAGACTTATTAATTTCAGGACTATTGCAGCTTGGCCTTGCTGTTAACAGGATAACACAACGTCCTCCCAGAAGGCTGCCGACATTCGCACGCAGGGAGGACGGAGAGGAAGGCCCTGCTAGGTTTTACTTTCTCATCTCGATTCCCGGGGAGGTGATCATCACGCTCTGCTTCCTCGGGGATTTTGCTGCCGCGTCATGGATTCTGGACATGCAGCTTACAACCTTCCAGACCTATCATACAACCCTTTGTCTAATTTCACTTACACCTTTCAGTAATGAGACGCGGTTTTCATTACGTCAAATTCGCATGTATAAATTTACGCTGATATGAAGAAAAATTGAAGTCACAGCAGTGTATAAATGTATGACAGCACTCAAGATTAAACTAGGACGTGTTATAGTTAGGTGGTTAAGTCTGTGATTGGTGCATCCTTGATCCCGGTGACTCGACAGCACCTCGAGGCCACCTCACCGACACTCCCGCGGCCCTCGCGGTGCCACCCATGGAAAGACTTTCTCACACAGGGGAAATTACAACTCTCTCTCTCTCTCTCTCTCTCTCTCTCTCTCTCTCTCTCTCTCTCTCTCTCTCTCTCTCTCTCTCTCTCTCTCTCTCTCTCTCTCTCTCTCATACACACACGCGCACAAAATTCACACACAAAAACTAGTTTATACCATTATGTAGTCAGCGGTGCGGTACGTGTAGCTACAGTGTGTGGGTACCAACTGTTGTTTACAAAAATATCAATAGGTTTATTTTCAAACCAATTCAATCAATATGATATTTAAATCCAATCCTTTTACTGTGAGAATGAAGTGTAAATGTAAATACTTTTTTCATCCTTCTACCCATGAAAGGTCATGTACTATGTGAGTCACATAAAAGCGCCGAGCACACTCTCGAACGTTCTGGAAAATCATTAGTCAATGCTTGGGCAGCTGCACCAACTACTACCTCAAAATGGACTACTACTACTACTACTACTACTACTACTACTACTACTACTAATAATAATAATAATAATAATAATAATAACAATAATAATAATAATAATAATAATAATAATAGTAGTAGTAGTAGTAGCAGTAGTAGCTACCATTATGACCACTAATAAGTGTGTGGTGTGCGTGCACAGTTCGTGGTGCTTCACCTTCCTGTCACAAAACAGCTCACTTTCTTGCTCCCTTCCCTCCATCCCGCCCCTTCCCCTGGCGTGGTAATGAGTGCATATCTAGTGAGAGCACATCTGACAACACTACCACACTCAACCTTAGATTTCGTTTTCAGAAACAAAAGCGTATCATAGAAGTGAATCAACCAACAAGCAAACCCCAATATAAAAGAATGATACAAGCACTACAATGAACGTTCAGGAAGCTTCCCTCGTGTGCTTGTATCTGATCTACCCTCATGAAGGAGGGCTCGTCAGGCAACAACGAGCCTTCACGTATGTATGCAGTGGAATCGCTTTTCGTGCTGAAGTTATGCCTTAGATTCTATTGTTATACTCACATTATACTAAATAAAAAACAAGCCTAAGTTAGTAATTGGCCTCGACTACTACCTACACACAGAATGGATCAGATGAAGTACATACACATTATCTAATCAGCTCATTGAGAGAGGCAATGATGTACTCTTAGCTAGTGTTGAGGGAGGCCTGAAGCGGGCCCGTCCAAGGCGTGGTGTGTGGCCTCATAGCTGGTGTTGACGGAAGACATAATTCTGGCGCCTGACTCCCCGACCACTGATTCGCATACATGGTGTTCACGTTATTAAGCCCGTGTGTCGCGTGACAGGGAATACGAGCGTGGCCGCGGCTAATGTGCACACTGCAGCGGGGCAACGGGGCAGATGAGACGCCAGGTGGGGTGCAGTAGTACGCCGACACAGCGGCGGGGTGCTGGGGGGGGGGAAGACATGGCACCAACGCCACTTCTAGGAAACTGTCGGCAAGATGTTGGCGTCATTCCAATACATGGCGCCAAGGGGGTCATTTCTGTGTATCCCAGAATGATTCAGTCGCCACCCACAGCTGCCTCATCCTTAGCTCAGCCTCTCAAGGATTCCAAGTTTACTCTTACACTTCCAGACTCTTCTGACGCCACGATCTTGCTGCCATTACATAATAAGAGGGATTATGGTGACTACAGCATCCGTGCGCCTCTTAGGATCAAGTTTGCTAATCTCAAGCTGCGCCCACAGACTTCCTTGTCCGCGTTCCCAGGAAGAGACTCACGGCAGCCAGAAAGCGACACATAATCATCATCATCATCATCATCAACACACCATGTCATTGCAGGCAGTCCTTGCTCACATTATAGATCAAAGGACTTCCTTTTGTCAATATTGTTGTTGTTATTGTTATTATTATTGTAGTAGTAGTAGTAGAAGTAGTAGTAGTAGTAGTAGTAGTAGTAGTAGTAGTAGTAGTAGTAGTAATAGTAATAGTAATAGTAATAGTAGTAGTAGTAGTAGTAGTAGTAGTAGTAGTAGAGCTGCCAAATATGTTACGGCAGGCATGTGAGGTAGAAGGGAAGAGGAAGAAGAAACACAAGGATGGCTCAGCATGTGTACAGCATCCCATCTCTCCTTCGTTACACAAATTGTTAGTAAGTGGCAGGACGAGACAGTTTCAAAGATTGAGAGGAGGAGGAGGAGAGAAAAAGCGAATTTTACAGTGATTGAGAGTGGATGAGAGAAGAGTATAATGGGTGGTGGATGGTGAGGAGGAAGGGAAAGTGAGGTGGGTGGATGGGTGGATGAGTGGAGAGGGATGAAGGTCAACCCCTCCTCAACAATGAAGGTTGGCCACGACTGAAGCCTAACGGTGGTGACGTCACACTATCACGGAAGGGACGCAATTCAACGCCATACTCGGAAAAGTTCAGCACCATGTTTGTACAGTACCTTGAAGTTGTCGCCAGCCACTTGTTGTACAGCGAGACGTGAAACATGCTACAGTGTGTGTGTGTTGTATCGTTCTTTCGTCACCTTTGTTCACTGGGACTGACAGGGATTCACGTGTTGATTTCCACAACTCACGTGGTTTGTTTGATGGGTGACTGGAAAGAATAGTTTCCTAGACGCACGATGCCCTAGGGTGCCCGTCCCCGTGACATCGCCAGACACCGAGGAGAGGAGGAAGTTATTTGTCAGGCTGGCACCGGTAAAGGTGTGTGTCGATGTCCCTTGGAGACTTGGCAACGTTCATCCAAATCGGAGTGAACGTTCAGTAAAATGTATCCAACACTTCCGACTTCATTATTAACGTCAATCAAAATCAACGACCTAATTGATTCGTCAACTTGGGAATATGAATTGTGAAGTTAAATTTCGTCAGGGGTAAAATAAACTATTTCCTAGAAATGCAGTATGCGAGCAGCCATAGAACATGAAAAACCATATTTCTTCCTTCATGACCAAGGAAAAAATACCATTTGATCGACTTGGTCAAACACAGTTATAATAAGCAATACGATTATAACTTCCATGTAGTGTTGGAAAATTACAAAATGAGACTGTTTTATTGAGAGCACCACCACCGTCCCACCATCCCTGCTTAACAGAACGTACGAGGGCAGATTATAAATAGCAAACCTTCCTCGTTAAAGATGCATTGCCCTCGAGGGGAGCTATATGAAAGCTTAAAACTCATCAGATATTCAACCTCGAATACAGGCACTAGTTAAAAAATAAACCTAAATACTGCTTCAAATTGTGACAGGTATTAATATTACATCATGTTCCGCCACCTAGTCGTGAATGACGGTCAATACGATGAATACATAAATACAATAGTGATCCCCCACGCGCGAACTGATCCATGACTATGTATTCGTGGTGAGCCTTAGAGGGAAGGCAACATAGAGCGGATTAAATCGTTTATGGGAGTTCTGTAATGATATGTAAATACTCAAAATTACTACACCACCTCTTGTTGCTTTGACACTCACGAAGGTGAACTGCGATGAGTAAACATTCTTTGGAGTACAAAGGAAAAACAGACAGCAACAGTCCTACTGGACTTAACGAAATTTACTAGCCATACAAATTTCACTCCTATATTTAATCTTCAAAATACTACTACTACTACCACTACTACTACTACTACTACTACTACTACTACTACTAATAATAATAATAATAATAATAATAATAATAATAATAATAATAATAATAACAATAATAACAATAATAATAATAATAATAATAATAATAATAATAATAACACTAATAATAATGATAAAGAAATTGAATACACATACATTTATCTATCGATTATCAAAAGCATTTTCACTAATTTACGTTCTTTCCCCTCGTGTTTCCCAACAGGTATCAAAACAAAGGAAAAAAAACTACGCATGGTCTGGTAGACAACTTTTACAACACACATGGTTGGTTTCGCATCAACGCCTTACCCTCCCCTCCCTCCCTCCCTCCCTCCCTCCATCTCCGCACTCCAACCCTTCACTAAATATTCCCTGCCGTCACCACCGCCTCATTCAACACACGCTAAATCTTCCCAGGGTCGAGGTAATTGATTTAGCAACACTGGTATTAAGTTGCAGTGTTGTAGAAAAAAAATAATGGAGCGGCAGTAAATCGTCACTCAATAAAGCTCCAAGGATGTTCTCCACCGGCCACACCAAGGAATTGCAGACAAGGAACATCTTTGTCACCACGGAGATTGGGGGACAAAGTAAATCGTGAATAATGTGAGTAAACTTCCAACGTGAACCACATTGTACTATGGCTGAAATAAAACTAATTAAATTGTAAGTAACTAAAGACCAAAACACATGGATGTCCGAGAGGTAAACAAAGGCATTAAGAGGAAATAAATTTCACGAGCAAACTATATACGTGTTAGCATTTATATCCGTACATCTTTCAAACATGTTTTTAATGTCGCGCACATCATCCAAGACTCACCGTTACTTCGCCTGTTAGAAGCAGCAGGCGTTGATTGGTCAAACTTAAGTTCGGCAAATTCACAACGCACCACACAGCACAGGCCTTCGTATAGCCAGCTACTGTCCTGCGACCATCGCACCGCCACGTCAACTGTTCAAGGTGTTGGAACCTTCCCACGGGGGCCACACTCTTCTACAAGCTGCCTTAGTTGCTGTCACAACAACAGTGCCATGACCCCGGCACAACATTCCACTCACACTCACACAGAGGGGACAAAGGTATCAATCAGTACATACATACATACCACTTGCCTGCCAAAAAAATTACATCGCATTATACTTTTCAGGATGTCCCTTTCACATTGGTAAGAGTGGTAACCAATAAGAAGGGACATGGCACGCTTGCCAAAATAAGGTAGGGCCACGTGTCTGTCTTGTTTGGCACTCTTGGCACACACTAGGGAAAACCCGTTACTGTTGGCACTGGTCTGGTCTGTTCGACACAAACACGTGTCGTCTCGAACATAACTATGAACTCTCAAATCTTTGTTCTTTCCACTGTAAACAAAAACAGGCTTCGCATTTCTTAATATTTAGTGAAGGCGGCAGACATTGATAGAGCGGCGGAGTCACGCCTTCAACTTTGTGGGTCACGACGGTCTCAATTTCGTGCTCTATGAACCCAAAACATGTCTTAAGAGTACGATTCTTGCTGACTGACGCCCCACAAATGTTGACCTTACTCGCACCAAAGGACTTTTCAAAGGGATGGGTGACGGGTTTTGTCTTGAAACAAGGTCACTCGAACAAAGTCATCATTTAGTGCCTGGCGTCTGTCTGTCCTAGTTCGGTTGTGGTTCCACCTCACTCCAAACGAAAAGATGAAACTTTACAGAAACAATAAAAACCCTTCCCCTTGATCCCACCACTCCTGAGTTAATGTTGGAAAATAGGGAGACGTATCATGATGTACAGGTAATCATGAGAAAAAGAGATTAAGGAAAACAGGTTCACATTGAAGAATTAGCAGCATAACAGTACAAGACTAGTAACGGAAACTGTAATGAATATTTTTTATGTATTTAATGAATAACGGATTATCCAACTGGTATATAAGGAATAATGGTGTATGTGTGTGTGTGTGTGTGTGTGTGTGTGTGTGTGTGTGTGTGTGTGTGTGTGTGTGTGTGTGTGTGTGTGTTGTTGTTGTTGACACTATTCCCAGAAAGAACAAAGGGAAGGGACAACCCGGACAGGGCAACCAAGTTTCCTTTCTTCCGCCAACATGGTCCCGCAGTTACTCCTTTGTTACTGGTGCACGTCTCCAACACACACACCTTACCTCCGCACCCTGCTAACGACGGATGGGGGAATCCCTACATGGGGGCGAAGGTCATGTTAATCGTTAATAGTGAACCAGTAAATTGCATAATAATTCAATATTAGACAACCTTGATAAATATACATGAGAATGATAAGCCTTTCATAGTAGTATATAAAAATAAGACGAATACGGGTTTGAAGGCCTAGTTCTCAAGAAGAAAAAAAAACATTTGTGTTCTTTTGTTCTCGGTGCTTGCATGATGCCGGTGCCTAGTGGATGTATCAGGGGCTACCCAACACATCAAAGGCAGGGCGTGGGCGAGGGTTGTGGGGGAAGGAAGGTGGTGGCGGTGGAGGAGGAAGTGTGTGGGCGAACAGGTATGTTGGTGGGTCAAACGGCTGAGTGGCGCACATTAGTTATCCTGTTCGGACATTAACTAACCATTAAATGACAAAACTAGTGCACATACACTCATCAACCTCATATTTTTTTGTGATTATCAATGTCAATGCAAGGATGACAATACAAAGGGCATGGGTCAAGCCCCCCCCCCTCTCGGTAGGGATAACGCCTCGGTCCTCACACCCTCCACCCTGCATGTCACTACAAGGCCATGCATGCTGCAGGTGAACAGTGGGTTGGATCAAGTGTACCTTTACATGAATTTATAAGCACATATGCACTCCCACCCACCTGTCGGTGTCACTGAGGCAAAAATGTAACATTAATGTTTGAGTTGTCATTCATTATATTGCACACGCGGTGCCAATAAGAACGAAAATGCAATCAATAATAAACAGAATAGAGATATTTCACGTAACTCTATTTTAACATCCTCGTTTTTGTTAAGAAGGAGGTGAGTGTTGAGAAGCAACACGGCGCGGCACTCCCTCCCTTCTGCCCTGTCCTCGCATGTCCGTTGAGGCCAGTGAGCCATGGAATTAATCCTGCGGCCGCTGAGTCACGCCTCAGGTGGATGGGTCATCACCAGGAACGGGCTTGGTATTATTGCTGCAGTATACTCTCTCTCTCTCTCTCTCTCTCTCTCTCTCTCTCTCTCTCTCTCTCTCTCTCTCTCTCTCTCTCTCTCTCTCTCTCTCTCTCTCTCTCTCAAAGCATAACTAGAACTGTGCTCATTTGTATGGCAATTACCACTATGATGAATAAGGAGAATAAGTCCCATGTTCTTTGTCATTCCCTACCCACTCCTCGTTATGCATGGCGGAAATAAAAGCAGGTGGGCAATAGTTCTTACATGAACGTGTTAATAATCTTGCCAATACGTGTGGGGTGCATGAAGGAAGGCGGAGGATGGGAATCTCACCTGCGCAATAGAATAATGAGGCTGAGGTGCATCCATGGCATCACCGCGGCCTGTGTGCGGAGGTAAACACAAAGGAACCACCATAACGAAAACACAACGCTCAAGATTGTAAACACGATTATATGAACATCATGTACATGTTTTATTACAATCCTTGATGAAACCTTGCTCTCCAATTACTAATGAGCATTTACAAAAATACTGAAAAAAGTAAGCGAAAGAGTCAGTGTCGAGTGACAATGTTCGGCGTTCAAGGTGACGCAGCTGGGCCGGAGAGGCAACGCCCAGAGTCCAACGGCGGCGGGCGGCGGGCGGCGGGCAGCACCCAACGTAAGGACTGACGCACTTAATATTACGACTCACACGAATTTCAGAATTGAGACGACACCACAGCATAAAGGAAGTAATCAAATGAACAGTTATATAATATAAAAACAAAATTGTGTATTAGTAATTACCGGAAAATAATTACGTATAATGAAGTGAATAAAAATCATTACACCAATACGTCATTTGGGTCTAAAGTGTTGTATAAATATTGATGTGGGGGTGTAGTGTGGTGGGGAGCTAATACAAAGCAGAGTGAAGGCTGCTGCTGCCTTTCTGCGTGGCCAGAACATGTGGGGACACGCAAACACATGTGGCACGCCAAGTAATACTACATACATGCATACATACATACATACATATTATTAACTTCTCAGATAAAAATTCAACAAGTTATCTTAGCACTTCTTTACATAACAATCCATTGGTGTGCAAGAAAAGAAAAAATAAGTGCTTCTATGAGTAGTAAATTACAAGGAAAATAGTAATGAAAAAAAATTGATAAAAACGTAAATAGATAGATAACGAAAACGAATGTTGTTAGACCCATGTAATAACAATGACACCCATTATTGAAAATAACGCTCAAAGTTTGCCCATGTCCTATTATTTATTAACCGAGTTACCACTCAGCTAACGAACAGTGTGTGTGTGTGTGTGTGTGTTAAACGGTGGTACAGGTCTGAGTGGGAGGAGCACTGACGGATAAGGAAGACTGAAGTGCCGTTGGGCACAACACACACACACACACACGCACACATACTTTGTAGCTCAGTGGTAACGTCTCAGCCTGTCACTCGGCAGACTCGGGTTCGCGCCTCGCTCAAGGTGCAAAGTTTCACTGATGACCAAGCAGTTACTGTACTCCTTGAGCAATTGTATGAGATGTATGGAGTGTGAAAGATCTCAGTTCTAACCATAGATCAGGCTATAATGAGCTGCAAGCTCTCTTCGGGAGGGTAATGGGTGGCGATAACGAGTCCAGCGTGTGATCCTCGAGACCGTAGTGAATGACACACACACACACACACACACACACACACACCGTGGAAGGAATGACTCCGTAAGAGCAGCACAAGCAAAGGAAGGATTCCGAATATGTTGCAGATAGTTTCTAGATTTTTCATGCAAGTTTCTATGTATGTACGTATGTATGTACGTATGTATGTATACAACCATTAATTAAGGAACGCTGAGTGGTGCCCGTATGGTGCTTACAGGTCTGACCGTGGTGAGCTGGTGAACGATAGAGAGACTAGTGAGGGGCGTTGAGCCTGATCGCGGCCAACCTACTGTGGCACTTCTTTTGAGCAGGAAAAATCATTGTAATTTTAATTTTATAATGTTCGTTATAACAAATGATTTAATCATATTGTTCACCAGACAGAAAAGAGATACGGGACGTAAACCGAGGAGCTGTGACCTTGCAATCCCGGAGCAATCCTGACCTCATATGTATGTGTGTGTGTGTGTGTGTGTGTGTCGGGTGCTTCATACAAGAGACCAGAAATGGTCTGCGCTACACAGGCTAAAGTATATATATATATATATATATATATATATATATATATATATATATATATATATATATATTATTAAATGTATTACTATTTTTTCTCGTCGGCGTAGAATAACGACTGGGTAGGCCTCATATTTCCTTTTTTTCAAGTGACATCGCAATAACTAGGTTTTCGACTTTACATTTTCCCAGTTTTCAGTTCAGGATATACGGCAGCCGCCCTTCAATCAGTCACACTTGCGGTCGTTGACTCACGGGTCCACAAACAGGATAATTTCTGGCAACTTGTGCATACATAATCTCTCTCTCTCTCTCTCTCTCTCTCTCTCTCTCTCTCTCTCTCTCTCTCTCTCTCTCTCTCTCTCTCTCTCTCTCTCTCTCTCTCTCTCTCATATAATTCAGTACCATTTATGTAAGCAGATTTTTCTCAATTAGATAAAAAAGGTGATTAAATAATCCCCTCGAACAAGGTAACTATAGACCATATAATTCTGCTAGGGTTAACGAGAACGCTAACTCTCTCACCAAGAAGCTGCCGTGAGCCAGATCGAACTTGTAACCTTTAGGTCACGAGCCGAGCTTTGTACCAAGAGCCTCCCGACCCCTTCGCGGTTTTGTTAAAAAAAAAATTGCACTAGTCACATTCGCAATTAATCATCTACATTATAATGACAATATGGTGTGGAGTTTACGTATTCATCTATTTATATAATGGGACTTACAAAAATGTTACCACCGTATTCCCTGCGACTCATAAAAGGCGACTAAAAGGGACGGGGTGAGGGGTCTGGGAAGCCCCTCCTCTGCATTTTCTCCTACGAAAGACAGGGCGCAGAGGGGGAGGGCAGAGTAAAGTCTCCCTAAACCTTAAATGCTTTATCTTGGCTACCCCCTTTAAATGGCGTTATAAGTCTGGGTATGTAGATAGATAGATGGTAATTGTAAACGTTGAGCTACAGTGACCCAGCTTCTCCCTCGGCCGGAAGTGCACGGCCTTGCGACACACCCTTTCAGTTCCGCAATGGAGTGAAACGTGAAAGTTCTCCACATGATATCACAGAGTAGGGTACTGAGGGGGAAACACCATGTTGTATTTTGTATTTTCTGTACAGGACTCCATTTACGTGACCATAAGGAAATGTCAGTGTCGTCAATCTTTCAGAGAGAGAGAGAGAGAGAGAGAGAGAGAGAGAGAGAGAGAGAGAGAGAGAGAGAGAGAGAGAGAGAGAGAGAGAGAGAGAGAGAGAGAGAGAGAGAGAGAGAGAGAGAGAGAGAGAGAGAGAGAGCCTATAGTCAAATAAACAAGGATCTTCTTTTAAAGGCTTTCACTTTGTATAAGGACGTTTTTTCTTATAAAAAGATTCACTCAGTCTAACTGGACAACACACGTGAGAAGCGTAATACTTCGGATATAAAAACTTTGACATAAACAATCAATTTTTCTACCGTTATCGAAAAACAGCACTACGAAAAGATTCGCAAACACACACACACACACACACACACACACACACAGAAACTAAAAAATAGTGTACATGCTACAAGGAACAGTAAATGCATGGGTTGCGAGGGAGAGCATGGTGAACCGCTCCCAGGCGTGCCAGGAACGAGGCGGTACCGCAGCCTAGGGAGGAGAGAGCAAATGTTATGATGTAGAGCGGACCAATATCTTTGATATTTTGATGAACTAATGTGGCATTAACCTCAACACAGAAAAAAACATATTTCAAACCAATCAGCCCTCGCCCTTCACAGGAAGCTGGGACTTAAGAAGTAAAGTGAAAGGTGACCCTCCCCAGCGCACCCACCACCTATATATAGAGGGTTCACTTACGGCGGACTCCCACGCAGGGAGGTGCGAGGGTTTGCTGCTCCCTCCGAGGTGGCCTTAGTAAGCATACTACACACAATATGACATTGATACACACTTGAATACAAAGTAAGAGAGTCTCTGCATGTTCTATATTGGCGACCATATAGATTTTGAGTTTATAAATGCGTGGGTATTTCCCATTCTGAATCTTTTAAAAACATTCCCAGATGGAAATTTCATCCTATGGGTTGGTACATAATTTGTTACCATTTTGGGGAACAAACTTAAAGTACATTTGTAGAAAGAAGGACAAATAGAGGTTGACAGAGATGAAAGTTTCCCAAGGCTGCCTGATATCATGATAAAATAGATTTTGGGACTCCATTAGGAACATTTCCTTTCCCAAAATCAAAGTCAGAGTTTGCAGCAAACACTATTTTGGTAACCTTGATATAAGGCTTAAGTCAACAGGATGAAGGAGAGGAAGGGAAAGCCTACAATTATTTCAAAAAAATATATGAGGAAACCAGCTTTGGAAATGAACATAACAATACATCAATCTGGGTTGTACAGGGAAGTGAAAGAAGAAGTGGAAACGTTATTGATCACATTTTTTTCCTGGGATTATAAGTTAGAAATTGAAAGTGGAATTGTCTTATGATTTTCTGATTCTGAGTAATAATGCGCAAGGCACCAGCTGCGGTGCATATCACACATATGACGAAGTACTAACACACTTTTCCTCCAATACTCATCACCTCGAGCTAGATATCCATTCTCAAAGCTGATTAGCATGCTGCTGGTTACTTAATATTATGTCTAATTGGTGGGCGATCACTTAGTCTGGGCCACAAGGACTAGTTAGTATGTGGCATACACTTCAATATAGATCACTACAAAGACTAAATAAGATAGTTAGTGTGTGTTCAGTGAATTGTAGGACACCTGCAGTTCTTCACTTCAGGGATGTGGCAGCAATACGTCCTTAGGCTTGGGCTTCCAGTGAAACAGAAGCATGCTAAAATTCCTTTATTTCAATTAGACATTCGTCCCAATTGACTGTGAAATTGAATTTCACTAGGGCTAGAAAACAGATTAATTACTCCCACCAAAGTTACAGAAGAGCAATACACTTTCGACCAGAAATGTAATGCTTAGCAGAGGGTTGAATGTACAACCTTTATGTTATGAACATCCTTACTCTAGAATCAGGAAGCATCTGGTGTAACATTACATCCCAACTGCAGCTCTGATCACTTCTTTACAAAAAAGCACATTTAATTTATTATCTCCATATCACTTTTCTGACTAGTACCTTGTAACTTGCATGGCATACAGGATAGCTTTTCATGTGTAAAACACAATGGAATACTAGTTTCAGCCATTATCACATTAATGGTAGAGGACATCCTTCCTTTATGAAGATAAGTTGATTTACCAACACAACTACAATAGACTAGACAAATCACATTTATTGAAGCATGTTAACCTAGCCTTTGCCGGCCTTTTCTCATAAAATCACCACACAGTCAATATCATAATTACCAAACGTGTTAGGTTACCCAAGTGAAGGAAGTCAAAGCCTCATAATTTGCTTGAATAAAATATGGAAAATATCAATATCAAGAATTTGTTTTGATTTGATTGCTTTTTTTTATAGTTAAATAAATCAGTCACTATTGTATGATAATAGAAATACGTACATAAGTAAACACAAATTCGCATGTGATATATTGTCTAATACCTTCTCCTGTTTACGCCTCAGGGTTTGTATACTATTTCTGGCCTCTTATCGCAAGTACCTGACCTGTGCCTGACGTGCGCACAAACACACACACAAACACAGTAAAATTTAATTTATCTGTGTTCAGAAAATCCACCTTCCATCATGGCACATGTGCATCAGTGTCTTTCTACCTATCCTTGTGATCCCGCCGCTTTGCACTGTCATTGCGTCTCCAACTCAAAAAAGAAGTCAACTGTTCTCTTATTGTAGCAGCAGTCGTTCAATGAAAAATCTTGTATGATCTATTCCTTGTTCCAAGCGAGAATCAACCCAGATACTTTTTATCACATCTAAAATAAGCAAAACATTGTTTTTAGTTGCATCAACCAAAATCAAAAGTTAAAACTATGAAACACATGACAGACCTGAGTAAACAGGAAATTTGACTTTCAAAAATAATTACGAAAATTATGACATACCAATTACCAAATGCACATAAGATGATCACTTTGCGTGTATGTATGTGTATAAGTTTCAACTCAGCCATGCACCAATGCACCACCATCCTGCGACACAAATAAACACAATCTTACTCTATAAAGAATCAACCAAAGCACACAATTACTTATCACTACTGCATTACCTTAGGAACACTGGGGACCCTAGAGAGAGAGAAAATATATATATATATATATATATATATATATATATATATATATATATATATATATATATATACATATATATATACATATATATATACATATATATAAATATATATATATATATATATATATATATATATATATACATATATATATATATACATATATATATATATATATATATATATATATATATATATATATATATATATATATATATATATATACACACATATATATATATATATATATATATATATATATATATATATATATATATATATATATATATATATATATATATATATATATAGTTCCCTGTCTTTTCTTTCTACCTGAGATAAAGGGATCTAAGATACATGTTTGTATTCCCTATGTTATAAAATGTGACTTATAGGAACCAATGCAGTGGGCTAGTAATCCATGCCCAACTTTGTTTCTCTCCTACTTACCATAATACAAAAAGAAGTAGAAGAATAATGTTTGCCTCTTCTCTTTTCTAACTTGATATCTGTCTTATTACTTTACTTTCTGCTCATCTTGCTGGTGTGCAAAAAGAAAAGTCGTATAGTACTATCTATACAACTATAGTTTTAGGGTTGTTTGAGTCTTGAGTTTATTTTCCATAGCACTAAATGTCGTGTACGTTCATAGGTAAAGTACTGTTCAAAGTCTGTAGGCAGTTCTTCAACTGTCCAGTCAATGTGATCAGTACTCTGAGAACGTAACCACTCCAAGCCATCAAGAAAATAATCATAACATGGAGCAACTGTGTCCATGTCCTCCATGGTAAAAACATACCTGAAAAAAACAAGATAGATAACATTAGATTGGACAAAACTGTTATTTACACGTTGATTTCTACAAAAAAATTATTTTTTTCCTCTTTCCACACACATAAAAATTAACTGCATTGTGCACACTAATTTTGCCTCATTTATGAATAAATTTAATCATAAAACTTTTTATAATCCTTTTTAACCTTCATGCACAGACAACACCTTTGTGTGTTAAATTGTCTTTGTGCAAAATTTCACTAGACCCACAAATCTTTATTCAAATTACATAGTATGTTTCTTCTTTCATGAACTTCATAAGGATATTGTTTTTGTCTGTAATTGAAAACTGCATTTATCTAATAATCTATACTACCAATTTATATATTCATCTATATAACAAACTTATATTCCTCAGAGCAAGGGGTACCCGAAAAAAGGCAGCCAGACACATTTTTGCCTCTGGGCCTTTTTGGGGAAAGTGACCAACTCACACTGTACCACACTGCATGAGGGACAGTCTTGCAGCAATGTCAATAATGCCGGCGTCAGGGACAGACACCAAAACTGGTTTACCTTTGCCACATCAATTTAGATCCATCCCCCTTTCCCTGCACCTGACCTCATCACCTGATCAGACCAGATGCACTGAAACCTCTCGTCAAGGCCGTCAAGGCTGCATTACAATTACTATCCAATCAACTCTTCCATGATTCACAGATATCCCTCTTGTATCTAACACTTACTCTCTTTACACTGTGCATTCATCTGATTCGTGGTCTCCCTCTTAACCTCACACCTCTCACATCAGACACATCTATCTTCTTCACTCATTATTCCTCATCCCTTCTCCCCATGTGCCCAAACCACTCCCTGCTCTGTTTAATCAGTCAACCCTCTCATAACACCAGTCCTGCATACTTCCCCAATTCTCAATCGATCCATATGCATTACTCCACACATACTCCCTAAACTCCTTGCCTCCATTACCTTTCAATCTCTTTCTACTACAAAAAAGAATGCCAGGGACTGGAATGATAAAGAAAATGTACGTAAGGTAGAGGCGGTAGGTGAAAGAGGACGACCCTAGTGAAATGTGAGGATAGAGTGCTAGAGTACATGGAAGAAAGGGGAGAGAGGAGATTGAGAGGATTAGAAAATGCAAGTAAGGAATGATAGGACGGGAAAAAATTGAAACTCTTTTGTTGTAGTTCTTAGGAACAGGTGTAGGATAGATAGATAGATAGATACATAGATGGATAGCAATTTACCTTTTCTCGAGGGCAATGAACATAGTCTTGTCCGGTGGGTCACTCATGAGACGCAGGACGGTGCTGAAGAAAGCATCAGTCAACGGATTACTGTACACCACTGTGGGAGCAATGAAGGTACTTGTCACAAATTTTCTAATGTTAAAAGATTTATATATATATATATATATATATATATATATATATATAATATATATATATATATTATATATATATATATATATATATATATATATATATATATATATATATATATATATGAGTAGCTATGATTTACATTTTCTTTTAGTTTTTCGAAAATTTCAGGTGAAAAATTTGTCAAATACAAATTCTAATTTCATGAATAAGAAAAAATATCTGATTTGTAACTGAAAATTTGTAATTGAAGCATTTGTAAATCACACTTTGCCTGTCTATATAAAAAATTCCTGTGAGTCTATAAATCCAACTCTCATACCATCAGCAGCCAAGATGATGGACACATCTTTGTTGTCAGCTTGAAGGTCATCTATGGTGCTGTGGTTGTAAAAATCAATTTCCTTCACACACACTTGTGCCTTAATTAATTCTTCATTCCTTTTCAAGTTACGCCGAATAAGTTCTAAGATTTCACCCTTATCAACATCTGTAAGTAAAAAGAGAAAATTAAATACAGAAAATGATTCAATATAATACTAATGCATTTGACTTGAAAAATACATAGTAATAATAAAACCTTTGACAAATAATTATCTAAACAACAGATATTTCAAGGTCAAATACCTATGTTCCTATATATATCCTAAAAGCAAATTAGTTTACATTCCTACCTGTGACCGTAGTCTTTGCTGCCAACATTGCTGCCACAACAGAGGTGAGGCCAACTCCTGAAGCCACCTCCAGAACATGCTGCCCCTTTAAGATGTGACGGTGATGCAGGATGAAGTCTGCAAGGAACAGAGCGCCTCTCCACACCTGTTCTCCCACTAACTCTATTGTTGTGGCATTCTGGTGTTCTGAAACATAGGAGCAAATATATAAACATACATTGATTGATTACATTCATAATCTCATTCATAAGAAACAGAGTTCATACATTTCTTTTGAGTTGTTACTTCTTCATTTTTCATCAACAAAATTGATAGTGACACTTCTGTTCCATATATATCAGAAGCCGTCCTGTATGTACATAATATGGCTAGTTGCTTAAAAATAATAAATAAACCAAAATAAGTAATGTTGTCAATGACATGATACAATACATTTTCTGTTCACAGCACCATGAAATTTATTCACTGCAGTATTATACCATAACCAAGGATTATAATACTAACAGCAATTTAGTGTTAAAATTACATAGTGTGTGTGTGTGTGTCTATATATATATATGTATGTGTATATATATATATATATATATATATATATATATATATATATATATATATATATATATATATAGTATATCCCACACTGCCTTTTTTTTGCTGAGCTCTGGATTTAGTGACCGCAAGAGTTTGTGCCGTGCATTTTTGGTGCACTGCACACAGATTAAACATATAACTTCAATAAATAACAATCAGTGTCTTCAAAGAACTTTTATGCAAAAATGCACGATGTTTACATGGAGATGGTTTTTCATTGATCATCATTAACATGTTCTTCTCTAGAAGGGATAGCATAGGCAGAAAAGGCCCATTATACTAACAACACATGATAAATTCATTCATGCCACATCACATCTCTCACCCATCTCCCTTGGCTAACTATTTCACTATCTAGAAGCAAGATTCCAATACTTCATTTTTTAGCAATATGTCAACGTCCAATATTTCACATTGTTAGCAATATGTTTTCTTTGGGGTGATGGCGTTCAAATAAGAAGCAGCACAGCAATTGTGGGTGCAGAGTTGTGTGTTAAGTACTGCCAATGGCTGGTTGATCTTTGTGTGTCATCAAGTGGTCGGCCTAATATCACCTCCCTGCTACTCATGATGCTGTAACTATATTCACAAGTGGAGCTAAGAAGTAATGGCCCTTCAAGAGGTACCACTATAAGCCTGTTTGCCCGCATCATACTGAGGTTGACCATAAATGCCCAATACAAGAACCTACAAGTATATGAACTCTGAAGAACAAGAAAAAAAGATGAAAAAGAACAATAGGAAGAAGAAAATAGGGAGAGAAAAAAGGTGAACATATCCATACCATATATGTGAGTTCAATCATATCTACCTTACAACCGTACACCTCACTTCCAAAGGCTGATATTTCATTCTCAACACCTCAAACACATCACCTGTATTTTGACACTTACAATTATAGCTATTCTTTGCAATGTGAATGCTTTCATACTTACCAATTAGAACTACACCCTCCTGATGGTGCAGATCCTTCTTTCTAAAGACCACAAGATCTCCATCTGAATCCACCTTGGGGTTGGTGGAGAGGCACCTGTCTTGGACTCGGAGATCGGGAGGATACAAAAAGTCAAATCTTGAGAGCACCGCTGTCAAAAGTGAGGCAACATGTATCAATGAAACTTTCCTGTAACCTATTTTTTTATGTACATGAATGCAGAATATTCCTGTACAATATCATATCAGTATTTTCTAACTCATTTTCCTTGTAACTCCCTCTAGTGTATGGCAATGGCAAAAAAATAATTTAACTTACTTGTGTCCATGTACAATCTAGTCCTTTGATTTCTGCCCCTCAATTATTTACCCTAATCTTATGTAACTATCATGCCATTCTTATTTATACTCCTTAAGTCCATAAATCATTTCAAGGGGTTGTACTCATTACAATACAAAAATAAAAGCAAGCCTCTACTTGTAAAAATGCTTTTGAATATATTGTTTAATACTTAACAGTTACTGCTTTTAAGTTTTTTGTCAGAGAGCAGTACTGTTTCTAGCATATACCATTACTGCAAACCCCAAAGTACAGTAATATGGTTGTAACAAAAAGTTAGGTAGGTATATAAGAAAAACTGATTGTATTCTACATATACCCTTTAGTCCCTAACCTCTGGGTGACATATAAAGCCAGCCGTAAAGTAGGATATGAGAAATGTGAAGACACACATGCACTTCCCAAGTTCCCACGCCAGTTTGGTTCACCAGATAGATTTATTTTCAATGGCAAACAATAACATGTGATATAATAACAGTGGGACAGTACTCACTCACCTCCACTTTTTCTGAATTGTTGGATGTCACTAAGGGGCTTTGATCTCCTCAAAAAGCCACCCACCATGTCCAAGGAATGTGTTTATTAAAAGGACCACTGGAAGGGTGTACAGCATTATTGTTTCAATCCTCAAATATTTCCAAATACTGGATGCCACCAAAGCCTACCAAGGCATTGGGGTCAGCAGCTTTCAATATGTGACTTATTACCTTTGTTCATCATTATGGTGAAGACAGACTGGAGAATGTTATGTTCTAATTGGAATGTTTTTCTTCTTGCTTTTGTTTAGCAGTTTGGATATGTAAAACTATGACCAGGAATATTACCAGCTTTGCCCCAACAGTGAGTCAGGGTGTAGCATGCTACATCCAGAGGTTAGGGTGTCACCACAAGCTTAAGGGTTCCAAAAACAATACAACAAAATTAAACAAATAAAAAACATCAAAACTGTTTAATACATACTTTCCCTTCTTGCACTCCAAAGAACAACTTGCCCATTAGCTCCCAATAAACATTCATACTCCTCGTCTTCTTGTTCGTGTTGGCCCTCACAGCCAAGGCCAGATGGTGTCCCTACATCTGCTGTCTCGCCCAAGTGGTTGTGTCTTCCTGCAAGTCAGCACCACCTACTGTACCTCCCCCAACTTCACCTTGGTGCTCATACAAAACATTGAATATCTCAGAAATTAGGAATTCGCGACAGAAACGTAATCAGGAAAACCTTTTCAGAATTTATCAGGTAATGGGAAAATATAACTCAATTCTCTAGAGCATTATCATGAAGATGTAAAATAATACCAGAACTACAGTTAGGGTTGAATGCAGTTCTATTGCAGTTGTAGCCAATGCACAACTTCATTATTCTGGACTTACAAATGTTTAAATATAACTATTTTGGAAATTTTTTTACTATACACATAACCCGGGGCAAATTAATATTAATGGCACTAAGCGTCTTTCAAGTTAGGTGTCTCAAAAATTCTTTTAAATCCACACCTCGAAGCTCGGATGATATCGATATAAATATGAAGTCGTACATACTATACATAGTGTACTCAACACATCTGTGAAGTTTTCAGGCAGTGCTCATCTTTGAAGTTAGGTGCCTTGAAAAATCGTTTAAGTCAACACCTCAAAAAAATTTCCACACCCAGCTATCATGGAAACTTGCACTGATACGAGATTTTGGATTTTGCTGCAAAGCTTAAGGGAAAAGCAAGTGAGCTATTTGACCTGTGCGTTCATCACATACTTGTGTTGGACTCCAAGGACTAAGAAGAGTCAACTACATTTAATTTCAACCAAAAGCTTTGGTTAAGGTAGTTTGCTAGAAGGGGTGCGTGTGGGGGCTTACCCCCCCTCTAGGAGATTATTACGAGATTCAATTATGATTATTACGTGATAGGTTGGAGGGTCTGGGTGGGCTTGCTCCCCCCAGCTAGGAAGTTATTACATGAGTTCAGGATAGGTTAGGTTGGGGGAGTCCAGGGAGCCGTACTCCCCCGGGGTCAGTTTAGTTTAAGTTAGGGTTGTGTCGTTGGGGGAATCTGATTCGGTTATATAATCTTTTTATATTTTTTCTAACAAAAAAGTTTTTCACCTTAGATTTTATTCATAATTGCCATAAATGGCCTATATTTGCTTCCCCCACCCTAAAACACCACTTTCTCAATGTGTCCCCAAGCTTGCTGACTGTAGGGGAAAAGAAAAACAAGAATAGGTGTATTGGCTTAAACTGCAATTTTACCACCCGGTCTACACACCTACCGGGTACTCTTTCTCAGCCAAGTCATCAAGTACACAGTGAATGACACTTAATTACGTGGAACCAACAATACCAGAACGCAGTAGTAGTAGAAGTAGTATCTAGTAATAGTAACTAGTAATAGGGTGATGAACCAAACCGGCAAGACTCTTTCAGTACTGAGCTCACCTCCTTTCCTACTCTGCAGTGCCTCCTCCTTGGAGAAGTGATGCACCTCCGAGGTCACAGTGTTATCAGCGGCAGCCATGGCAACACAAAGGGGTCAGGTTATGGCATTTCAATTCAACTTGGCACTGGCTGGCACCTTGTCCACTGGCTTGGTGTCAATGGTGTGGGAGACGGGAGTGAGTGCCTTGTTTACCTGCTGCCTGGTAGTCGCAAAGCTCTACTCTACTCCCCCCGCCGCCCCCCTCCCTTCCCCGCGTCCGACCCTTCTGATACTTTACAAATTATTAAAAATAGTTATGCCTAAATTAGGATCTGAGGTGGATGTTCTCAAATCACGGCACAAGTCAGTTTGTAAGTGTAAAATAAATTATAGTATAATGCATCCTGAACTGATTTACAAATGCGTAGGTGTGGTGTGGTGTGCTGCACTACACCTACTATATAGTGCAGTATACCTATGAAGGTGAGTTCGCTGAGTGCACTTTATTGGTCTGAGTTGGCAGTGATTTTGAAACTGCTGACATTTACCTTGAGGTAGCCATGAGAATAACCAGATTAATTATTATGAAGACAAGAAAAGTGTAAGAAAAAAAAAATTCATTTTTGGGAAAAAAGCGATGGGTGGAAAAGGGGAAATATATGAACATCTGTTATATAAGGTTGAAAATAAAAGCCGATAAAAAGATTGAGTACTATAAAAGGATTCTGGAAGAATGTCAAAAGGAACATTGGAAGACTCCACAGATAATGATTTATGAGATGGAGAGTAGCCTATACAGATTGAGGGAAAATATGCAACAATCCATCAATAATGTAAAAGCAGTATGTACGGGAGGAGTAATAGGACGTGAAGAAATGTTGAAACATATGAAACATTAATTAGTGATATACTGTAGAAGGGAGAAGTACAGCAACACTGGATGACATAATTACAAGGGATAATTAATTGTTCAAGAGGAATTAAGAATTATAGACCCATTGAGATCATGAATATATTGTACATTGACAAGTTTTGGGAATAATTATAAATAAAAATCTAACATTATGGGTGGGACACGGTAAAATGTAGTGAAGAATATAAGTGGGTTTAGCAAAAATAGAAAGGCTTTAAAATGCATTATGAAAGAAACATATTTGTACATACATAACTGGGAAACAACAGAATGAGTTATACTTAACATTTTCAAATAGAGAAAGCCCAAGGCACAACGGGTGAAAAGACTGATGAGGTCATTCATACAAGTCAGGGTAGATGTTTAGGTAGTTGGTTATAGGTAATATGTATGACAATGGAGAAAAAATTACTTATGGGAATGCAAGTACAGCAAGGTTGTGTTATGTCTCCAACATTATTCAATACATGTCTAGACAAGCAGATAGTAAGGATCAGGAATGGAAGTAGGAGTGGAGAAAGGATGTGATGTTGCTTGGCATATGCAGGTGATATAACCATGGAAGAAAATAGTTAGGTTATAGAAGAATTACTATAGAAACTGTCCACTGTTATGCATTGTATTTTGAACTGCCACAAGAAACCCTGCCCCTTCGTTGTCCATGACCACGTGGGAATGGCTTCAGTCACCTGGGCAAACACAATACAACAGTAATATAAAATGCAGCAAGGTTAGGAAATGACTGTTTCTTGAATCTGTTTGGGGAGAAGAGGAATGATGCAATACACTGGAGGAGGCAAATAGAGGGATCAGTCTAGTTACTGGAATATACGGAGATAAGGAAGCAAATTAATTAGGAAAATCACAATATTCTTAATGCAATTCTTGAAAAAAACCGTCGATATAAGCTATTGTGAAAATAGAATAAAGAAATACCCACAAAATCATAATTAGTGAAATGTAAGTAGAGAAAAGTGTAAGTGAAGTGTATAAAAATAAAGGAAATGTAAGATTGTGTAAAATGAAGGAAGATGAAAATGAGTAAGGATAGGATGACCTAAGAATCGATACATACCAGTAATTGTGACCAGAATATGTGAGGTAAAGGTATTCAATTATAATGAAATACCATTATTATTGAATGAACATCCACTACTCAGCATCCATAATGGAGGATATCTTAAAACTGGATTTTGATCTTAAGCATTGTGAGACTGTAAATGTTTATGGTTCAGTTGGAGATTTGATTTTGAAACCACAAGGTAACAATGGTACCATTCAGTTATACAGGATCCCTACTAACTAAATGGATGTCGGGTTTGTGCTTGTAATGCCATCATGTCTCATCAATTCCAATGCTTCTACTGACTGTCTTTAGTTCCTCAATTCTTACATACCACATTGTCTATAGGCAGTAGGAAGAGGGCAAGTGCCAGATTCCTGATCTTCACTTCTGAACTTCTCACCTGCAAGTTGATCAAGGCAATCTATGTTATCATGCAGTCAAATGTAGCTCTTAAAATTACCAGAAACAAGTAGCACTGACAAGAAAATAATAGATGTCTAATGCATATACAATAAGAGTGCATAGGACATCCTCATGTACCCTTCTTTCCAGCTTCATGAGTGGCATACACTCTCTAGAAATCACCTCAGGAAATATAAATGTGTCAGATAGGAAGTATTCAAGCCATCTGTACAAGGCACTAGCAATACCCAAATTCACAAGCGTCTGAATAATTAATATATGACAATCAAATATCATCACATCACACCCAAAACAGTAAATATACATAGTTAATTTTATCAGCTAATTATTGATCAACGTCCCACTTCATACAGGACAACGTGTAGATGACTGCTGCTACTCCACTCTGTAAGTGATGTGTCCATCCATTACTCATACTTAGTTACTCATTCTAAAAAAACACTTCTTAATAAACTGAAAATCATAGTTACTGAAAACTGTACCCATACTTGGTTACATTTTCTAAAAACCACAATTTTTAATAAGCTGAAAATGCTAATGTTACTGTAAAACTTTAAAGCACTGGATATAAGGACTCTGGCTCTCAGACATGCTGTCATCAGCCATGACTCTACAATCAAGTATTAGTGACTTCATGAACAGGAAAGTAAAAACTATATTTTTGTGAATTTAATGATTGACAAAGCTGACAATCACAATGAACAAATACTGTGTGAGTACTGTGTGATAGCATGCACAACTATTACATATATGTATACTCAACCCTCGGTCACCATGCCTAATTGGTGCCTCCAGCACTGCACAATAGCCAAAAATGCGATACCTGAACTGAAGAGCCTACAGGAATAATTCTAATAGATGCTACGTCCCTGAAGCTGACCACATATTCAACCATTTTGCCACTTTCTAACCAGTTATGTACCTTATAAGGAATCACAATAAGTATGCCTGGATATGTAACTGAGAAGCTTGCAGTTGTGTTATCACTTTTGCATATAACTTGTAAGTTTCAGGTGAGAAACTTTCCTGTTTACATTAAGTGTTTGTTGACACTTGGAGCTTTAATAGGAATATGAGTTCCATCAATTACAACCTTAATCCTTGCAAAGCTGGAACATGGAGTACGGCAGTAGCAGAGGAGTAGAGATTATATGTAATGGAGATGAGGTGTCTGAGGTGTATGTGTAAAGTAACACATATGGATCAACTGAGGAGGTGCAAAGATGAACTGGTGTTACAAAAGTTGGCTGGTCGAGCAGGTTTGGACACATGGGAGAGAATGCTATGGTACCTTAAGTTCCTTTGAGCATGCAGGTCCTGACGTCACATCCTTAATGTTGTGCACAGTGGCAATGACTGCACAGCGATACAACCGTACTGTTGAGCAGCAATATAGGTAGACGCAACACCAGTAAAGCGTGAAAGCAGAATGCGTGGTAGCCGAGGGTTGAGTGTATGCTATGGGGGTAGAGGTCTATCTGGGTGTGAAACTATTTTCATCTTCCATTAATTAAACCTGCTAGATTTCTGTTTGTTCATGTTGGATGTTGCAATAATGGACATTGTGTTTTAGTACACATATAATTAAGTGATGAATATTAAAGACATTCCTCTTGGCATACAAAAAAATCGGTATTGAATAAAAACATACAACTACAAACAGAAATTATACATTTTTATCTATCTATAAATTTTACCAATTAATATATTCATAGCTTACTGGAAATTATTGTCAACATTATAAGATTTCAGAAGCACAACTTAATCATCCTGCAGCAGCTAACCATCATAACATACATATTACTACAAAATATAATATAAGCAATATGATGACTTTGTTCATGAAAAATAATCCAATTGCACAAGTCTAATAAAAAAAGGTAATTTGCTTATCCTCATCACAGCACAACTAAAATATCATTCTTCTTTCATAACATTCACACCTATTCAATAATATGCTTCACTAAGACAGATGGTCATAAGTAGTAAGTGCATTTAATTATGCCTCTTTGTCTTTGTTTGCACGCTCTGCATCAGCAGCATTAGGAACCCATAATCCAGAATCAACGCATCTTTTCATGTGATACTTGGCTTCCTCAGGATCCATTTTCTCTATTACCGACTGCAACGATTCCACATTTTGGGTCATGAAGCATTCCTTCAACTCCTGTAAATATTAGAGAATTGAATGAGAAGAACTTGACAAACTAAAATATTATCATGCACTCTTTATGACTTCAACAACAGTTATTGTTTACAAAGTTCTTGAAACAATGTAAACAATAACCAAATTTTGTTCATCTAAAAATAAGAATCTTAATTCCCTGAACACCATTGCAAAATCTAAATTGATACATTGTGTAATAAATAGTCACAACAGAGGGTGTGAAATACAAAAACTTAGTATCCCGCTGGCATGAAATAGTACTCCAGGCATAGAATCCATCCTCTTAAATTTAACATTCACATCCCCTACTCCTCTCTTTCTTAATTTCCTTCCAAGACAACAGCTTATTTTCATTAAACTTCTCACTCAGCTTTATACCAAACTCTTCTTCCACTTTACTTTTATTCTTTCACCAACTCCTTTACCTTCCTATTCCAAGATGTGCACATACTCAGTTCTCCTCATTATTCTTATTTCCTCTGCCACATTCCTTTGTTGCATTTTCTTATATACTCTCCTTTTCTTTGTATTGCTTACTTTATCTCATCTGTCCACCATGCACTTTGCTCTCTCTGGTCTATACCTAACCACTTCTGCTTTTACTGCACCTTTGAACACCCTCAATACCTCACTAACACTTATCACAAATCACCTGAAGTCCATATCTATCATCTGTTAGGTGAACACAGGCTAGAACTCAAAGAGGATAAGTCCAAATTATTTCCTTCATTCTGGTTATGAGGTAAATATGTCAATCACTACATTGGCAGGCAGCTGAGAAAATACATGAGTTCTTGGATAGGAACTTACTTCAGGTAGTGTTTCCATGATCTCAAGGGGATCAAGACCTCCTGGGCCAAGTCTGCTCTCCCGTTCTTCCTCCTCCGCCTCCTTCATAATCTCTTCTAGTTTTTGTTCTGCACGCTTCCTGATGCGATCCTTAAAGGCATCTAGTTCGTCTGTAAAGGCCTTCTTATACTCAGGCTCAGCTTGCTGAATTCTGTAAAAAACAAAGATGAAAATTTTTTAATCTTTCTCATGACTATGTAATCATGACAAAAAGATCCTAATTCTTATCTACTTTTTCTGATATCCACACACTCTGCTCAACCACCCAACTCTCTCATAACACCAGTTCTCTTTCACACTACCTTATTACTCACTCAGTCTATATAGTTACTTCAAACATACTCCTCACACACCTCATTTACATTACATTTAATCTCTTCTCCACTACTGCCATAAAATAAATAAATCTATGTATATATATGCCTGGTTTACATCCCCATTAAAAGGAGGTAGCTAAGACAAGGTATTTAGGGTTCAGGTAGACTTTACTCTAGCCTCTGCCCTCTGCACCGTCTTTTCGTAAGAGAGAATACAGGGGAGGGGCTACCCAGACCCGTCGCTCCATTCCTTTTGGTACCTTTTACAATTTACAGGGAATACGAAGGCAGTACTCTTGCAGCTCCCACCACAGGGATAAGTAAACAGATAATATATAAAATAAACAAGTAAAGAAGAAAAAAACAAATAAATAAATAAAGACAGATAAAGGAAGGATTAGTTAGAAGTGTCACCTGTGGAAGAATGCAGATACACAGGAGCGTGGATCCCTTTCCAGTTGTTTGGCAAGCTCCAAAATGAACTGCATGCAGATGGTCTGATGAGCCACGTGGTTCATTAGGTCATGCTTCTCCTCCATCTCAAGATTGATGCACCACACCACTAAGTAATTGGCGGTGTATTCACAAGCTAATTCTGGGTGTTCCTGAAAAAAAAAAATAAATAAATAATACGTAATACCACTCTGGCTCAATTACGAGAGCATATCAAATATACAAACATTATTGAAAGGATGGGAGGACAATAAAAGTACATGTTGGAATGTAGAAGACAATGATAAAATGTTAGTAAGTGTTTTAAAAGTATATTCCAAACTTGATTGACCTTCCTAACAGATTACCTACCATTAGAAAGCGCCTGGAGTCATCAAAGGTTTTGTACATGCCATATTTCTTCATGTTGACTTCATGCATTTTCACAAACTCTTTCATACGCTCTTCCTTCTCATCCTCGCTAAGCTCCTCACTGTTTCGTGCTGGTGGATGATTGATTAGAGTCTTGCTGAAGCCATCTGAACTTATGGTATCAACATTCCATGGCTCGAGCTGGAAGGAAAGTAGGATGAAAATTAAACACTGGGAAAATGTGACCTAGTTCATGAAATACTCCAATCATGTCACTTTAATGAGGGTTATAATAAATGAGCAATTAAAGTAATACTTGCCTTTTCTTTTTTTTCTAAATCCTTTTGTTTGGTGACTAATACCTCTCCTTTTCTCTCCAAGTCATTAAGAGCCTTTTTCAAATTGGACATGTCTTCCATTCCACCAGCATCTTTAGCGCTAGAAAGCTTCTCCTTCAATTTCTTTACTTCTTCATCATATCTGCAACATTTCCATAGGTTAGACAATAGAGTATGAATTTGATAATATCAAATGCAATGCGATTCGATAAAAATATATCTTTTTTTGAAATAACAAACGAAGCTGTCTTTTAATAAGATATCTATATATGTATCCTGTTTTAATAAGATATCTATATATGTATCCTGTATCACAAACTCTCCCTAGCTTACAAATACATCCTTTAACCTTCCATACCTCCTCTCACTCCTGTCCTTCCACTTTATAGAAGGTCTTCCACACACCCACATTATCCACTCCACTTTGGTACATCTTCCTTCTCATCTCACTTACTCCCATTCTTTCCACATGACCAAATCCTCTGATGGTGTTGCATTTGAACACATTAAACACATACAAAACCTTCCAAAAACACTTTCACTGCTTTCAGAAACACCTCAAATAACTCTTCTCACTGCCGGAATCCCAGATTATTTTTACCTTCATTCCATATCAAGGTCTCATCTGTTTATGTCAGTGTTGATACGGTATTGTTGTATTATGCTATCATGCAGTGCACTTTTAATTGATGTACTCGCTATCTTACATTTCATTCACTATTAAGTCGCCTGCTAAGACATGCAGGAAGTACGGAGAGACACATATATTATACACTCCCAAAATCCTAACACTGTCCTCCCTTGTAATGCTTTCTCTTGTATTTCTCCCTCCATACTCCTAGGTTTTCACTTCCATTATCCATCCATTCAATTTTATTAAATTTTTTCCTTCATATTCTACCCTCATTCTATATTAGTTATCATATAAATTTTTTCTTCTCTAAGACAATTAATTCTTACTCTTTTATACATTGATTTTCAACTTTCATGCCATGCAGCGGGGGCTGCGAGGAAAAGAAAAATCAAATGCAAACAAGCAAAACACTAACTTGCGTTTCTTTTCTTTCATTTCATCCAATTCCTTTTGCTTTTCTGCCATCCGCTCCAGCCTGGCTTGGTGCCGCCATCGAAACAAGGATGGTGTGTCAATGTTGGGATGAATGTCATCCTCATCATCTGATATCTGAAACAGAATAACAATTATGAGCATTACATGAAATATCATATGATGTAATGTACTAATATGGAAAACATTGCAATCCCAAACTTTTTCTCTAACAGTAAACTCTCTGTAAACTGGCACCTTGTCATCTGGCACTCTCAAGGCACTGTCACAAATTAATGCCGATTCAAATTGTCCAAAAACTGTAGTGACGGAATCATCAACATCAACCAATCTCCAGTTGGACCTTGGTGATCATTATGGTTTAATTGGTAAGATGTCATGTTTGTTGAATGTCCTATCAAGGGTTCTATCCCCGGCTGCAGCTCTTTCACGGCTACCCCTTTAGATCAACTTTCACAGCTACCCCTTTAGATCAACTTTCACGGCTACCCCGTTAGATATATTTATCAGTGTTTTGTCTAACCTAACCAGATGAGTAAACGAACACACAATGGGCATGTGAAGTAATCAGGTGTGTGGTGGCCAGTAGGTATTCCACCTCATATGTGTGTGCATTAAAGTAGATCAATACATACTATTCTATACTCCAATATAAAACGGTAAATTACAAAAGCACTACATAAAGTTTTAGTATCCTTACGAGGGAAACAAAAGACAGCATACTTAACTAAAAATCTAGATACTGATTCCCATAAGTTTTCAGAGGCCAGGGAACAGAGTGAGAGAAAACCAACATAAGCTGAAAGTGCTTTTGAGTCATTATTAGGAAACAATATCAAAATAACCAACACTAAGAAACAATCTCCCAACTACCAACAATAGCAATGATATCCAGTAATTATCAAGTGCAATAAAAGGTGACTAAATAGTCCCCTACCCCCCCCAACTAGGTAGCTACAGACCAAATAATTCTGATACGGTTAACAAGAGCGTTTCAAGAAGATTTCAGGCGGTGCTCACCATTATTTACCTGGTAAAGCATCTTTGAAATTATGTTAGGTTGATTAAGTTATGTTATGTTATGGTTATGTTATGTTAGGTTATGGTTAGATTAGGTTATGTTATGTTTGGTTGGGTACAGTTTAGTTTGGTTTGGTTTGGTTTGGTTCGGTTTGGTTTGGTTAGGTTATACAATTTTTTATATTTTATTACCCAAAAGTTAGGCATTTCACCCTAGATTTTTTTTCTTCCGGATTGCCATATTATGGCCAATATTTGATTATAATGACGAGCACTGCCTGAAACCTTCACATGTGTTGAGTATACTATATATAGTATGTAGGACTTCACATTTATATCGATATCATCCGATAACTGACTATCATAACATAACATAACACGTCCATTTGATCTGTACTGTGTCACACAGTTCACCACACCACAACACCACCACCTTAGAACACCATTAATATATTACAAAGATGTGCTGCCTACTACCACATATATTCAAAGCATGTGGAGGCTGCTACAGAATACATACAACAACAATATTGGAAAGCTAGTGTAGGTGTAGTTTAGGTGACATTCCTGCCTCCACCCCTAAGCTCTATTACGTGTGTGTGTGTATGTACCTCCCATGCCATCACACTGAGGCCATAATGATAGTGTAATGTTCATCCTACCATAACCATAACCACAACCACGTCTCCAAGGTCTCCATCCTTCTACGCACCTCAATATCCTTCCACTTGCTGTAGTCCACCATGGCTGCTACGCATACACACACACACACTGCTGCCACCTCGGCCTCCACCTCGGCCTCCACACTCCACACACCTATCACCAACTCCTATATAGAAATAAACAATATAAATCCTCCTATAATAAAACACAAGACACAATTCAGGTTAAAACACAAAATAAATAAATATGGTCGCTATGATACCAAGGTCACTCACCGTCACTGTAATGGCACCACTCATGGCATGGCATTATAACCCTTATAAGGAAATGAAAGGATGTGAGTAATAGCAATACGTAATGATGGTGTGCGATTATCCAGTTGAGGCGACAATACTACGCTGGGTGTGAAGTAATACTACACAGGGGGAGAATACTACTCAGGGGAGGCAATACTACACAGGGGGGAGACAATACTACGCAGGGTGTGAAGTAATATTACACAGGGGGAGGTAATACTACGTAGGGGAGGCAGGAATAAACAATACAATGCAGGGGGAGGAGGGAGTCTCAAAACATTATATATTCATGTATGTTCTCGATAAGTTTGAACAATTCCACCCTAATGTTCTTTTTTAATCTCTCTATCTCCTTATCCTGAACCAATAAGCTATAAAAAGAACTAAAATAAAATAATTGTAAACACACACACACACGCGCGCACACACACACCCTCGCCACCAAGGATCATATACAGAAAATCCTTGCTCGCCACAGTGCACTGGGTGGGTGATCCTGTGGTGTGGACCGCCGCTGCCGCCGCCAAGTTCACGCCACATTCCCTTGCAGTACACACTCCTCCGGCCTTGCCATTCTCTCCAAGTTTACTCGTATCCTCCCTTCCCCAATTTATAGTATAAGGGAGACTGAACACTTGGGCTTCACTCGGAATGCTTATGACGGCTGGTTTTCGTGTGTTATGTCAAGAGACATCCTTCCCTACCGCCGTGACAGTCACCCATATTTAACCATAATAATAATGGTGTTTAAAGTATGATGTTCAGCTTTACATGGCAGGAAAGGTGAGTGTGACACATCATTATTCACCATTAATAGTGGAGGGATATAAAGAAAACATTACTTATTAAGCGTAAGTAACCTAATATAAGAACATCAACAACCTCTAGGTGGCGGCCGTGCGTTGACTGCTGGATCACGTATATATAAAACCAAAATTGAGATTATTATTATACACAGAAAAGCAATTATATATACTTTAAAAAATCGTCTGAAATACCTAACTGTTTCCTACATAAACATTTGTTATATTTGATTCGTATTTATTTCATGAAAAATGTTTATTTCTAAGGTCAATCATAAAATAAAAAAATAGAATAAAGCAATACTAATGAAATTAAACCAATATAAACCATAGAATAGAATATATAAAAATTATTCAAACAGAAAGTAAACCCTAAATAAGCCCTAGAAAAAAGAAAAACGGAAAAAAACAATGACAAAATGAAAAAAAACACCGTAATTATTTGTTTACATCCAAGAGTGTTAATTATTGTGTGTTAGGTACATTAAAAGAAGTGTTAGGACATGACGACCTACAAGGATAGAGATGAAGGTGAGTGTGTTGTGTTGTGAGTGTGTTATGGTGGGCTGAAGGGCTGACAGGCTGGCGAATCGACAAAAATCGACTAAAATACCGGTATACCGAAAGGCTTCTAATATCTGTAATATCGGTAATACCGCCCCGAAAATACCGTATGTCGGTATACCGGATAGGTGCATATCCCTAGACACACACACACACACACACACACACTCACTCACTCACTCAGCTGACGCCAGGCAATGTAATCTGATTGTGTTTCCGGTGAATAATTATAATACTTAGGGCACCAGTGGTGTTGCATATCACGTATATATATGGAGTTTGGTGTTGTGTGTGTATATTCACTGTACAGTCTGCTGCTGGTCTCTCTCGAGACAGCCGGCCGTCCCCCTATGGAAAGAGCTCAGAGCTCATACTGACCAATCTTCGGGTTGGACCGAGACCACTCACACGCAACACACCGGGACAACAAGGTCACAACTCCTCGACTTACATCCCGTACCTACTCACTGCTAGGTGAACAGGGGCTACACGTGAAAGGAGACACACCCAAATAATCTCCATCCGCCCAGGGGATCGAACCCTGGCCTCCTCGGTTGTGAGCCGAGTGCGCTAACCACTACGCTAGCGGACCGGTGTGGACCGTGTGTGTGTGTGTGTGTGTGTGTGTGTGTGTTAACAAGTGTAGCATTATGAGCGTAGGTAAAGGTAATAGGACTAGAATACACATTAAATGACACTACCTTAGGAAGGTCATATAGTGTGAGGAACTTGGGAGTTCAAGTAAGCAGTGACTTGCGTCCCAGGGAACAGTGTATTATAGCTAGAAATAGGGCCAACAAGATACTGGGATTTATTAGTAGGTGTGTGACAAATAGGAATTCTAAGGTCATTCTGAGGTTGTATTTAGCGCTAGTTAGACCCCACCTAGATTATGCAGCTCAATTTTGGTCCCCTTATTATAGGAAGGATATAGGCTCCTTGGAGGCAGTCCAGAGAAGAATGACCAAGATGATTCAGGGGCTGAGAAATTTACCCTACAATATAAAATACTGTGTATATAACTGTACTAGCTGTACTAGCCACCTGGCTAGTACAGTGGTAGCACGCTGGCCTTGCATTCGCTTGGTCGGCAGATCGAGTCCCTGCCCGGGCCTGTGATGCTTAAGCTATTTACTGGGGAGGAACTGCTGTGGTCGGGAACCACAGTGGTGCAGCGGTGGTCCACCATGGCTGCGAGGCATAGACCTCTAAACAAACCTAGTGAAGATAGGCAAAGGGCCACTCAGCTGAGCACAAGCAAAACCTCCTCATGATCCTTAGGATAAGGGATCATGTAAATGAAGTTTTGTGAAGTTGTGGTACATTTTGATAGTTCATAATTTTATTGAATAATGTTGGTCATGAGGGCAAACTTTGTGCTCGACGCGCTGAAGGTGTCGCCCAACATACCGTCCAATGGGAATACCATTCTAGCCGACCTAAATTCCTTTCACCTTTACCTTTCAAAACTTAATGGAGTGGAGCTAAGGGATCATATTGGGGAAGTCTCATGCATGGTGCGTCAGGAGGTTGATAACAGAGGCAAATGTACAAACAAAAACGAGTCAATACATAACCCTCTGGCTTAACGTTGTAGGTGGAGGTAAAAAGAGCAGCTGATAGTGGTGAAACATAATTTTCTAAAAGTTTTATTACTGACAGTAAAAGTTATAATAAACAATGACACATAGCACCGAAAGAGTAGCCAGTGTTGTTACGTATTTTACACTAACCTGAAAATTAAAAAAAAGCCAATGTATGGGTTTTATGAATGTGATGAAAAAGCCTTACTACACTCGATGGACACGAGAACACGCAGGAAACAAGGGTTAGATAAAACGTATATGAAGGTATTAAAAAACATTAATAAGGAAAGTACTGCCACTATAATACATAAGATCAACGAAGAATTACTAATAAAGAAAGGGAACAGACAAGGCAACACATAGTAACTTAACTGTTCAAATGACTTTGTAATTGCAGTTAAAAGGATGAACAAAGAAAACATTGGTGATGTTCAATTGCTTACCAAATCATTGAAATAGAGAATTAATGAAGTAATATGTGAACAGGAGTATATTTACTGGACGGATCAGTAGTTCATGGAAAAAAAATAGGAATGTGGTGTGCCTTTGGTAAAGAATAATGTTATGAAAAGTAATTACTTACTATTCTTAAAGAGAATGGTTTATAATCGGTGTATCTTACCCACTTGTACTTACATATGGATCAGAATCCTGCCAAGGGGAGTAGCACATTTGTTACTTTATTGGCTGGTGTGGCCATGTGGGGCGGAGAGCGTCCTTAACTAATAGTAGAAGTAGTAGCAGCACCTTGTGACTTACTTATGTTTGTGGCACTGCGACCCTTGATGCCACTTCACCTTGATCTAGGTGGGGTAAGAAGGGGAAAAGTAAACAGGGGAGAGCAGCCTCTCCAGGCTGAATGTCACCATTGTGGATGAATGAGAGAGTGGAAGCTGGAATTGATAAAATTATACAACTTGATTGCCTTCACCACTCTATAGCTTTCAGTCGCTGACAGTGAATTCTTCCGCACTTCATTATATAAAATTCATTTGGAAAAGGAATTTCACAAAATGTTTTCTAAAATAAACTTTAGTGAGAGCATTTATTAGCGATTCTCTCTCTCTCTCTCATATATATATATATATATATATATATATATATATATATATATATATATATATATATATATATATATATATATATATATATATATATTATAAAGTTCAAGTAACAGGGGATGAGACACAGGAAGGGTTCTGGATGTTTAACTTAAACAACCGATAGTTTTAGTAATCATAGTTATGCAAAACTCCTTTATTTTCATCAATAGCATAAGTCTGTCTAGATGTATATATCTATTATAAATAATATATTTTACCTAATTGTTTTCTAAAAAGTAAAGAGATGATCGTATTACAGTCAGTAGTTCATAAAAATACAGTAACATACATAACATTCCATGAATTATAAAGATAATCATGGTGGCAAAACTTGACACATTGTTATAAACAAAGTATGTATCCTGTGAAGATACTTTTGAAACCTTAAATTATTGAGAATATTAAAGCAAATTACCATCTCCTCGATGATGCATTCTACATACCCAGCACAGACAACTCAGACCTACATAAAATAATGTAATCCTTAATCTAGGTTACAGATCCCTGAACTGCCAATAATGGAAACTACACTTTATTCTGAGATGCTGAACTCCTAAGCATATCTACTTTGATATTCTGAACACAAGGATCAATTGGCCCCCAAAAGAAGTCAATACTGAATAAGGCAGCAGCCGAGTGTAATTTCAAAGGGGTTACCATAAAATCTGCCTTGAATACTAATTGCTATTACGGCAAGTGTGTGACAATACTCTTTCACAAAGGATAGCTTGGAAAACATGCGTTGTGTTTTCTTGAAGGCGGATAGTTTCTTGGAAGTATTTAGCATTAAGTATTCAAAGAGATATATATATATATATATATATATATATATATATATATATATATATATATATATATATATATATATATATATATATATATATATATATAGAAGCATCAGACTGCAAAGAAAAAGTTAAGAGAACTTCTTAACCCTTCAGTAGGTGTACCAAACACAAGCCATAGCATTAATATTACATGGCTATATGTTATGTAACACTAATATTAAAATAAAATTAGTTATATGATGCATATCATAATCATGCTTCTTTATGTAGACCTGAATACTGTTGCTTGTACAAAGATTTTGCCAACAGTACATGAGAGAGCTCATAACTACTAACCTTTCTATTATGCTGTTTACTAACTTTTAAAGGCCTTTGAGTGTCTCTTACACTTCAAAGCAAAAACAAAATGTCAATGGTAAAGCTTCCACCTAAAATACACCATAGCACCATGATAGGTTTTGATAGTAGTGACAGGCTACTGCTACTCATACCATGACCCAAACTGGAATGGAGGGACTCAGGGACATAATTTCAGGTCACCATTTTCATCATGATAAATGGATCACTCCAATGTGTTCTGATGTGGTACACTTCACTGCATTCTTGTGGAAAGCCTGAAGTTCCTATATGCCAAATAAAGCTCTTTATAACTATTAAATTTATAGATTTTCTATGTGAAAACACCTGTATAAAAATGACGTCTTGGAACTGCATTGATAAAATATAAAATTCTTGACTTTAGTTCAATATTATGGTATTCACTCTGCATTCCAGACCATGGGTATAATTGTATAAGGACAAAGTAGTATTTCACACACCACCAACACAGAATGAACCTTTACGTTTAGTATCAATAAATAATTTTGCAATGCATCTGCAAAATGCATCTATCAAAAATGTCAATCTTCTAATTGATAGTTTTGAATTGTAAACACACAGTCCCATCATAAAACTGAACAATTTTATAATATGATAAATTAGAAGTGATCTCCCTAAGAATACATGGTGTTCTCCACCCACTCCTCCAGGGTGAAGCTGGCCTTGGTGGTCTTGTCAGGATCCTTCTCCTGGAAGATTTCTGAAACACAAAACGGACATGTTACTGTGGTCACTACTGATTGGAGAACCCCTACAGTGTCCTTTAAGGGATGAACATCATGACAAAGCAGTTAAAAGTAACGATACTTGCAAGGGTTATATAATCATATCACATTTTTCTCATAAAATGTTACACATACATATTCATGCTTAAAACTTTGTTAATATATAATAAGTTTTAGTAATAGTTTACTCGATTCTACTATATAGTTAATGTTTGGTAAAAAAAAAAGGCATACAAATGCTGTATTACTTGTTATATTGTTAATAAAGGGCATCTAAATGTTATCATGTGTTCCACCACTGAAATAATCATCCTGCAGTATGTATATGTGTACATGTCAAATAAAGCTTAAAAAAACCTCCCTGTAGCAGGTGTGATAGATTGACACAGATGTGTGTTAAAATGAATGCACTGTTAGTTGTAATGCAGCTGCATCCGTTTTGCTCAAACCATTGTGTGCTATGGTAACCTTTACACGATTTCCAATACATATTAAAATTTTCTACAAAAGATTTCCAAAAGTAATAATTTCATACTGTTAACTGCATGAGTAGTAACAGATACACAGATGCAAGTTAAGAAATCACAGAATACAAAGAATCTTTTAGCAAAATACGAAACATACAGTGTATTGAAGGAACTTTGATATTCAATTTGCAACATCATGCATTAGTGATTACATACATTATTGGTGCCTTCTGGGCAGATGCATAGTAAGGCAAGTACTGGTTAAAGGACAGGATGTATGCTACAAGATTAGATCATTAGTTTATTACTATTATAGATGCATCACAGCTGGAAAATGTGTTAATCAGTCCATCAGTGAGTATGCCAAACTACTACTACTGTACAGTATTAGAAAGCTGCTAACACATTCCCTTGTGAGGACTACAAGTCAAGCTTGTTAGCACTCCAAGCAGTGGGAGAAAACCCTTATTTCTGTAGTGCCCCGGCAAAATCTGTAAAGTCATAACTACATATATTAGCATAGATTATGGTTTCTCAATTTGATGTGGTTGCAACCATATAACAGAGGCAACAAGTTTTTTTTTTTGGGTTTGTTTTTTGTATGCACTAGGTAAAGAATAGTTCTGATTACAAAAAAGATTCCCATTAAATTTTTATTTTGAGTTACCTCTAAAAAGATGATAAATCACCCCAATGGATGAAATTGAATCTGTCATTGAGAAACCACAACAAAGACAGATGAGGTGAAGTGTGCGTCGTCCATCAATGGTGCCTCGTAACATCTAGTGTCATTGTCATAGGAAGGATTGAAAGCAATGTCAACACCATTGATTCCGAGGCTAGCAAGGTAATCAGTGTTTACATCAGGATCCTCAAAGTTCATTTAGTATATATACATGTTTTGGCATAACTGGTCAGCTGTCAGTATACAGAAGTAGCCTCTTAACCCATGAATGCATTGCATGCTGGAAGATATATGTATGTAATGGTTTAGATATGCTATTTAGTAGGACTTTGCTTTGCTGTACTTTATTCCTCATCCTCCGGCTCTTCTTCCTCCTCTTCAAGCTTCTCCAACTGCTCACTCATTAGTTCCTCATAGAATTCCTGCATCTTGTCTGGGTCATCCTGTAGGCCTGTGGAGGGTGGCAAGGTCACACCAAGTCAGTGTATGGTGACGGCCAGAGGAGTGCTGCTCAGTGTGCCAAATAGGGCTTTATAGCTACACAAAACACATCATTCTTTCCCTAAAGCAAATAATTCTATAACAAAATAAAAATAGAGGTAAGGGTGCAATGATATTTAAGAGTGCAGGCTACTGAAACATGGAGGATAAAGCTACTTGTAAACTATTACACTTCTTGGGTTAAAGTTGTCAGGGGCATATGCAAATAAATTTTTTTTCCCCTTAATATAAGGTATGGTTATATAAATCATAATATTTTAACAGAAACTGGTTTGGTAGATGCGATTCTGTAAATGTACATGTATATATATTCTTGTTAAAAATACAATCAATCTCAAGCTACATCAAATTAAAATCATGCAAGATTTGCTATTGTATATCTTACCTGATTTCATGGGAAATATAAACTAGGAACTCATTCCTCCCTTTTTTTGGAGCTTGTGTATGTTATGGTAGTGATAAGTCCTGTATGGGAGCACCTCACTTCTTTACCATAGCATTTTAGTTTTTACTTACCCATCATAGTTTTTAGCTTCACAGAGCACATGATGAAGTCATCGAATGACACTTTGCCATCCCTGTCTCCATAACGCAGCATGAGAGCATCAGCGATGTGATGATTGAGGCGATAGCCAGCAGAGTTGAGGGCCTGACGCAACTCAAAGGAACACAGCTGCCCAGAGTTGTCCTTGTCATACAGCTTGAAGGCATTCTAGAGGGGTACAAAGGGGTACAAAGAAGTACAACGGAAGAACAGACAGCAACAGTCCTACTGGACCTAACGAGGCTGTCCGTGTGACTACACTACTACTAAAATATCTACTTGATATGGACAAAAGGACAGCAAAATGGAAGGCTCCTCCCCACCCAACACTCCTTCCAGCCGAAGTTGGCCAGAAGAGGAGGTGATACCATGTAGTATGGAAAAACTATCATGGAAAGGTCATGGGTAGATTATGAATGGTATGCAAATATCTCTCATAAGTAACTAAAATTTTATCTTAATTATCCTGTACATGCACTACAGATTAGTTAGGATTTTAGAAAAGATGAATTGCCTTGAATTCCATAAAATGCCTGGCTCCATCTATCTGCAACACTTCACGAAAATATTCACAGGTACACTTGCACCTTGACACCCACCTTCCACACCCTGATGTCCATCCACAACTGTAGGAACTCTTGGAGGCCCAGCTTGCCTGAGCGGTCCACATCCATCATTGCAATCATGCTGCGACACACGTCCTTGGTGAAGCCCTCAAAATTGAATTCTGTCAATGACAATAAGCATTATCAGATGAGATGAGATGAGGTGAGGTACATTACTTACCAATTACAATAACTGGGTAGTACACAATTCAATGTATAAGTGTTCTATGTAAGATTATTTTCTTTCAGGCTAAATGGTACATGAGAACAGGGGGAGTTATATATAAATGACAGGAAATGCAGATATTTTGAATGGTTGAATCATAACTTTATATTCTCACAAAGGTGTTCTAATTGAAACTCATATTGGCAACATGGCATAAATGTTAGTTATTATTCATTATTTTTAGATTAAAGAATGTGGTTAATGTTTATGTATAGTTTTTAACAAATTTCCTATTCACTTTTACAAGAAAATCTAATGCCATTACTTGAAATGTACCATTCACCTGTTAGTTAGATGAGAAGACAACGGGAGATCATTTAGTATGGTTGTAAGATATGATATTGTAGATGGTGTAAGAATAATATTGCAGAAAACAACTAAAAAGCTTGCAATATTTTTCTACAATCAATGTGATATATCATGAAGATTCAGTGAAAATGACACTAAGCAAGGGTGATGGAACTTGAATGAATAATTTAAACACAATGGTACATACAGGGAAGCTATGCATACAGTAATTAAGCTGCTGCTAGATGACAAATGTAAACAACAATTTACGACAACTTCACCATTGCAGAGCCAGTGTCTGTGCGACAGTACACAAGCAGTAATGTGTCACAAAGGTGTATAGTTGTTCTACAACTACAGTGTACACTTATGTTGTCATAGAAATGGGTGTTCATCTTAAACTTTCAGATTACAGATGAACAGCAAGAATAAACAGAAATACAATTAAATTTCCTTATAATATATGTTTTAAGGTACTGGTATCTTGTGTTTTAATGTTATTCAAGACTTCTAAAAGTCAAATAATGGGGAAAAATGGCTTTGTTAATGTGAAATTTTACATTACAAGTAATATGTGTTATACTGTGAAACTTAACGGTAAAAGCCTGACTTGTGTTACTAACAGAGTACAAGTGAGAAATGTTTTGATTATAAGTCCTCCACCTTCATGCAACACAGAACAACTGAAACACTTGAAGGTCATCATTAAATGTACGGAATGAACTGGAACAATGACATGCCATTTCTTAGGTTTGTTTCTGTATCCATTGTTTGGGTGTCTCCTTTTGTGTAAGTTTAACATAAATGACCTAAGTGAATTTCAGTATTGTCCCTGTGTTACAACCCCACCAAAGGAATGTGACTCATGCAGCAGCCAGTGTTGGAGTGTTTTGTTGGCCTCTTACCGAACACTGGAAGGACGCCACGATATCACATGGAACACACAACATCTATATTAGAATGTGTCTGAAACTTGAAAGTACATCAAAACTCTGGGTCTCAGTAGTTGTTAGCTATTCATGTGGGGAGTTTACTAATAAATATCCCACCAACTATACTTCCTTCCACCTATGATGCGACTCAAACCTCATATATGTCAGATAGGATAGAGACCATTTTCACGAGAAGCAACATTGGCTTCATAAATTCATGTTCAAGTCTGTTGATTTTAATACCCTTACAGAAGAAGGAAAAAAAAAAAAGATTGACAGATAAGACAGAACATAAATAATGAGGAGACGACAGATATTCTTAATGATTGTTAGAATTTCCAGCATTAATATACCTTCTCACTGATGACTTCGCTGTTTTAATCTCTCCTCTCACAGATATATTAACCTAAACACATATATATGAAATGGTTGCTATCCCAGAAATAAAAAAACATCTGAAAACTGAAAAATTTGTATGATTTCCTATACTTATTTGTCTATCAAGTTAATCTGATAAAAATATGCATGACACAGTTTCTGATATTTCCATGCTGGAGAGTGTATCACTAACCTCTCTTCAAGGCAAAGTTAAGGACATCTTGCAGCTCCTTCCAGTCAATCTCAAGGTCATCACCGGCAACCTTCCTGAAGAATGCATTGATCCGCTCATCAGCCTCCACCGCCTGTGTATCATCCTCGGGTTGAACCTTGGTGAAGAGGTCTGTGTTACAAAGCAGAATTCATGTACTCTAACGGCTCACTTAATCCTATAATGAGTAAAGGAATTAAAACAGATTCTTATAAACTGGAATCTTTCTATAAGACACAAGTTGACTTTTGTGCCATCATCTATTTCCATTTTTTAATGCAGTCTTTAGTATTTTAATAGCATTTTTTTATGTTGTTTCTATCTTAATTTCATGTAGGAATGTTGCATCTACAAAACAATTTTTCCATAAATAATGATGCAGAGAAAGGAATGGTTATATATATACGTATATATCTGAAGGAACTCCGATCACTTGTTTTGATGATATGCATGCTGGAGGAATGGCAGAAACTCAAGATAATACAACGAGACAATAAAGAGCAAGACATCCATCAAGGTAACATGCTAGCACGCCTTTGCAATGACAAGCTTCTGTTTCATTCAATATATTGCTTAATGTATGGGTATGAGAATCATGTCAATGATTTTGTTGATCACACAAATTAATCAAACTAATGGAAAATTGGGTGAGACAATCACAGAAATTTAGGAACGATATATTATTTCAATTGCGTTCTCATCCATTTTTTGTAAGGAAACATCATGTAAATTTGGAAATCAAGTAAATTTCAAATCATATCACAAACAATTGCCTAAAGCATATTTGAACCACAAACAGCTTTAGACAGGAAACAAGGTGACCCATTCAAAGGAAAAAACAAAAAATATCTTGTGACTAAAACTTAAAACTTATTAAGTAATCAGAATCATGCTCGTTTTAATTTTGTTCTTGCTGGTCAAGCTGCCAATATATTCTGTTGCTGCGAACACTTACTCTCTCTGAGCTTCGGAATTTTCCTCGACCATCGTTCTCATCCTGTACACGTGGGAAAGTTGAGAGTGAAGTGGGTGAGTAACAAACAAGCAAGGTGAGGATTAGTGCACAGAAGTGAAAAGGGGTTATTTATGTGCTCAAGGAAAGCAAAGCCAAAGAACATGAATAATAAGTTCAAAGCTGAAACATATCACACAAGGGTATCTGTTACTTAAGGGTCCAGAAGTTAATTATTAAAGGAGGAAAAAGTTACGTTCAATTGACTCAACACTAATGTTTAGATAGCAAAGAAATGGAAAAGTAAGACCAATGTTAAAAGTAATACTGAGAGTTTTTTCTGTTGCCGATTAAAAAATATTTACAGCCTTCTTCCCAAACAAGTCGGATGACACCTTTAAAATGAATTACAAACCAAAAAAAGGAATATGTATAAACTTTAACTTCACACACCTTTTTGTTTCATGTTATTCCCTTCATATATAAGGTGGCATTCAAGCAGTGATATAAAATTAAACGAACTCAAGAAAATAACAAAATTAAATGATATAAAAAAAAGCAAAAGGCTCTTCTTTGTTCTTGTTTTTGCAGAGAAGAAAAAGGTTGCAGGCAAGAGGTTCCCAACTCAGATCCTTATTCCTTTTTAGTTACTTTAAACAACAAGCAAATACTATGGATGTATTCTAAATCCCAGTGCCACAGTGATAAGTGGCAGTCATTAAATTATTGTACAGAACTCAACAACTTTCATCTGTACAATCATGACATATTACTTCAAATACCATCAATTAAGGACTCAAAATAAATGATACATGTCATTATCCCGTCTCATAAGATACAATTTTGACCAAAAATGCTACCCATGAATATCACTACAAGGTTAGTTATAGGGAAACGGTGCATAACAATATTGAGTTTCAGAGTATTTGTCAAGCATGCAGATCGTTGTGCATTCAGCAGTGTAACACCTGTGGCTGAGTCATGCCTTGGCCACACACCAGGAATCCAGTTAACTGCTTCTCTCTGAATAGTGATACGACTTCCCTTACAACAGGGTTTCTTAGTAAGTGTGATGAAAGATTCAGAAGTAATACTTGTCAGGAAAATTATATATATATATATATATATATATATATATATATATATATATATATATATATAAATGTCAATATACTATCAAATATTTTCACGCCTAAATACTTGTGGTTAATTAAGTGTATCTTATTCCTTGTAGTGTCTAGTGAGGCAGAAAATATGATAGGTCACAACTCTTTATCGTTTAGATAAACAAAATATTCTATACAGTTTAAAATCGTACAGTACATATGAATAAAGCTTCAATAAGAAAAGAAAAGGAGAAGAAAACCATGATACTTATTGGAAGGTAAGTGCAGGTACCACTCGGGTAACATTGGAGAGGGACATTTAGTTTATGGTTAATGGACTACACATGCACACAACTGGAGAACTACATGTGTGTGGGATTTAATGGTTACATGCCAGAAACAACAACACTCAAAACAAACTTCAATTATAATGAACTATGAATGTACTTTATATATGTAATTGTTACATTATTCTACAAGTCAATTCAATCCAATATTTCAAATAATTTAACTTTCACAACTCTTTGATTTCGTACTAAATAAGTTGATAAAAAATTTAATATAAAATTTTAGTCTTAAATTTTGTATGTATATAATAATCATACTACCTCTTAGAATAACCTATATGACCTTTCTAACACATATTTCAAATTACTACCAGGGTATTGTGTAGTATTGTTCTTGATAAACTTGTAAGCATATCGGTAATGACCATAATGTAATACAATACAATACTACATGTACCATGAGTTATCTTTTTAGTTAACTCCAGATATGAAAGAACACATTACACAGAAAATTTTTTTTTCCCTTAAATGATAGGAGTGTATGTGTATGCATTTACCTAGTTGTAGTATACAGGGCCTGAGCTACACTCATGTGGTCCTGTCTCCATATCTATATTTGTCCAGTTTTTCTTTCAGTTGATGTACTTTCTTTGCATGGGTGTGTGTATGCCTATCTGTATACTACTACAACTAATCTGCCATCCAGCGCGCCTTGTTTTGGTTGCCCCTTTATAGGGTATAACAGCTTGGTATATGGATATAGATAAATATTTTAAATAAACTGAAAAGCATTAAAAGGGGGTAAAAGGGACTTGTTTTTCTCAAAATTTCTCACAGATCAGTTACTTATGTGGATTCCTGAAAAGAAAAATGAATAGTAAAGCTAGAGGTACAGTACAGTGCTGTAATTACTAGGAAGGTTGCAAAATATTCTTAACGTCCCTTTCTCCACCTACTCACCCTTTCATCCACCTGCCCAAAGCCCACTTCTTCATCATTTTCCCTGAGAATAGAGAATAAAAGTGTTAGCAAACAACCATGAACAAGATCAGTATGTAAAACATGGTAACACCAGCATAACTGATTGTGGTATCAAATAACTACTAAATTACATCTTGTACTTTCAGAAACTGAACGCAAGATGCCAATAATGAATCCATTGTGAAGCTCATGATAATGATATGTTGGTCATAGAAAATCATATTAAGTGAAAAACAACCTGGTTTTCAGAGGTAACTTACTCCATTTCATTGGTTTTTTCAGAGAAGACTCTCAAAATGAACTCTCCATCTTCATTGGTATCAAAGGTGGATGGCACAATGCAATAGGTGCCAGGGGGCAGCTTGAAGCGACAAGACACCTCCCTCATGTTAATGAAGGATGGGGAGCGAGCCACAGAAGCCGAGTACTTGAAGAAGCTCTGATCTAATGGCCGAGGAGCACTGTCTGGGTCTCGCAACTGTGGAGTGAAGATGTGAATGTTAATCCTATCTATTTACTGATGACTGCTACATGGAGTGGCAATAGCAGAGGAGTCTCCACTTGCTCCTGTCCATCTTTACACATTCCAGTCCACCACCACAAAAGTTATGAATTACTCACGTGATAAATTGCAAAGCCAATGGTAAGGCACTCCAAGCCAAGCTTCCTCTGTGAGCGTCGGTTCTTCTGCATCAGCGCCACAATCACTGTACACTTGTTGTCATCATCATCATCATCCACCTCAGTCAGAGTGATCCTGTACTGAGGGTTGTGCCAAAATGTGTCTGTTGACAATAAAATAAGATTCAAGTTAAAGAGAATATCTAATCATATGCAGGCTTTCTTGACACAAACACTAGCAGTCCTGTAGTCTTTTATATTTTTTCATTAATAATTCATCTACAATATGCAGTGTAGTTGACATATTCAAATGTTTGTAAAAACTTTTATTTATCTATATATTTCTATTCTTGCTTGTTTACCACTTTTATGGTGTTATGTAAATCACTTCTGTTTTTTATACTTTTCTCTATGACTGTGATTGTAATAACTATGTAATACTAAAACAACACAACACAATAACCATTACACTCACCTAGGAAATTCCTGCAGCCACCCGCTGTGGAACCCCTGATCCAAGCTCCCTCAAACACACTCATCTCCCACTTGTGTTGGACGGAGCCAGTGATATCCTCATCCTCAAGGGAGTCTGGGTTCAGGTTAGTCATCTCCAGCATTGTGAAGTTGACGAGGAAGTCCTGAACAAGTCAAGAATTAAGCATAAGGAAGGTATCTTTTTTTGTTAAATCAAAAAACTTCCTGACAAAACTGAAACATACAATAGAGCCTGTACTTTTCTGCACATTTAACATAGGACCATCACTAACCTTGAAGGACATCCAGAACTCCCCATCATGTTCAAAGGTGAGACCCATCTCTTCCTTCTCTTCAGCAGGAATGAACTGCCATTCTTGACTTTTGTCACTCCATGGGCCAACCCATTCTGCTTCATTGCCCCAAGGGTTGCGAATGCGGACCAGGGGAATCTTGCCGGACACCCTTGGAGTCTGGATCTCACAATACTTGACGCGAGTGATAGAGTAAGCATGGCCACGGACTAGACCATTGTCACAACGCGCCTCCACTTCATTGGGGTCGGGCTAAAAGGGGAAAGAACAGAAAATATACCAGATGCATGAAAATATAACTGAATTTCAGTCAGAAAATAAATAAATAAATAAATAAAATCATGTTTGATAACTTAAACAAGGACAATTGTTTTCATGAAATGTTCTTGAAACAATGTAAAAAACAGCAGTTAAATATTTATGGTTTCATGTTTTTCAACTATTTTTGTTAATTCTTTTGTTTAGCTATTTTATTTTTTTTTGGTTTTCATATAGAAGCATCTTAACTCATTGAACACAGTAATGAAATCTTTATCATGATACTTGTTGTAATAGTCACGCTAGAGTGTGTGAAAGCTAATTATTTTGTGACCTGCCGCCAAGACATGGTACTCCAGGCATTATTAGTCTTGTATCAAGTCCATTAGGGTCAGACAGACTGCCGTACACCACGACAAATAACAGAATCCGTATCATTTATGCCAAACATTCAAAATTAGTGAAGTACAAAAGCTTGATTTTATAAACGATGGCTGTCTGTGTGGCCTGGTGAATGTTTGATTATGGAAACAATGGTCGTCATTTAAGAGTCAATCAACATCTAGTGACACCTACATCTATAGAGCAACCCATGAGGGATCCCCGCTGATAGGCCTTTAACATGATGTTGAAAAGGTTTGGTGGAGCCTTGGTAAGGTCGTAGATTTCAGACACACCACCAGTGAAGTCCTCCATTGCTTCACAGGTGGTGCCTCCCTTTAGAGCCTCGTAGGAACCATGCAGCCTGTGTATGGAAATGTAAGGTAAGTGGCTACTCGGATCAATGTCTTTTATTGAGTTACACAATGAAATAATCTGAAAACAGTTTAATATGTGCTGTGTATGGTGTGAATGTAACATAGGAATAGAATACAAAGTAACATTTATGACCATTTGTGTATCAGTGAACACATAATTCTTATAGGCAATATTAATGGGAAGGTATGAGATTTTGAGATGAAGATGGTAGTCAGGAGGTGGCGATGAAAGGTCAATGTTGAATTAAATGCTTAAAAAGATCTATCTGGAAAGAGATTTGTTAACCACTGATACTTCTTCCCAATATCCATCTATATTCATAAATTCTCGTAGCATAAGAAAAAACAAGAGAACAAGTGGATATTAGGGGAAAAAAATAAGTGAATGGGGAAAGATTAAAGGATGGGAATGGTAATGGTGATGGGGCTACAAAGATTGTATTTTAACTATATGACATGAGGCAATGTAAGGGAATATAAAAAGTGTCAATAGATCAAAGAGGTCGAGTGTTCTTAAGTCAAACACTCCAGTAATTAAGAGTAGGATGAAAACAAGTAAGGCTACAGATGTAGTTTGAATTCCCTTATGGAAGCCCACTACATGGAAGTAAGGGATCACAGATGACAACAACGTTTGAGATAACCATGACTCTTAATAAGTACATGATGCTTTTCTACATTTTCATATCATAATGCAAGATTACTAAAAATTATGAAATATTAAGTCAAGATTTTTCCGATGCCACATAGCCCAGCCAACCGTGACACATGTGGGGATATACTCACTTTGCATAGGCCTTCTCCACTAAGGCAGACCAAAACTCATTCTTCTCCTCCGAGTGCATGAAGACCAGCCGCCCATAGAAGGTTGGCAGCCGGTCATCCACCACAACATCCACCCAGCGGCCATACTGCCAGAACCTGGGACAAAATGTACAACCTTCAAAGTTCCATCATGAGTTTATTTCCTATATCATTTTTTCTATCTATAAACTAAGGAAGATACCATCACCTCAACTGATGGCTGAGATTTTGGTATAGAAAGGGACTGAATGATGCCTTTCCAGGTTTCTTTATTTAAGCTCAAGTTTTTTTTTTATGGATCGAGGCAACACGGAGGAAGGAACAGCTATAATAAGAAATATATTGACTGTTTATTACTGAATCACAGGCTAGAGAAATTGAAAAGGAATCAGTGTAGCTAAACACAAAATAGCCTGTGTTCCTTACCATTACATTCTGCTGCTAACACTCACGCAAATGTTCAGGATAAAAGTGATGTATTACCTGAAGTGGAAGATGCCAGCATAGTTATCCCCGAAGCCTTGATCGCTGGGCACAATTTGGTAGAAGAGGCGACGGTTGAGGGTGAGGTTTGCCACTGCAGCCAACAGCCAACAGTCACCTGAGGGGCACCAAGTTGATGTTGAACAATATGATTTTATACAATACCCTTTTGGGTCATTCTTGGTCTTGCAAAAAAATATTAGCCTTCCTTTCACAAGCATTTTTTTCCCTCTGAATTTTTTCCTCAAAAAAAATGTGTCTATTAATTTCATTTGTATCTTGTAAGCTTAAAATCATATTTGACAAAGAGGTACCTGAAGCCATCCTCAGTTATGTTATTCCCTTGAACACTTACCGAGTTCTCCTTGCTTGACATCAAAGCGACATGCTCCGTCAATGAACAGTTGGGGTTCATCGGTGATCTCCTGAAAATTGTGCAAGACAATATTATAAACACAAGCTAATTGGATTAAGATATGTTACTGATTGATTAAAGTTAAATTTCAAAAGATATTGATAAAGTAAAACTCAAAACTCCGAATTACATGAAGTGTACTCGACTTTTCCTCATGCATTTTTCAATATAATAAATTCTGAAAACCATTGCTTGTCAAATTAAGTGAGTATCTTTAATCAATTACTTATATACAACAACAGAGATGGTAAGTCTATAATGACTATGAATCTAAGCATTCAGCTAACTGATATACATGTATGTATTTTAAAACCTTTGAAAAGCTTTAGTATTCTATACTCTAGTGCATTACTACTTACTTGACAATCCATCCAGCAGGTACATTTTATAGGTGAAAAATATATGTACATGTGTACGTAGAAACTATAATCTACTGCACTCAAATTTACAGTATTTGGTTTCCATTGTAACATAGGCTGTGCCCCAAGAAAATACTTTGTGAGGGCAGGAACAGCACAAATATATAAAAACAAAGAGCTTTTCAGAAAATAAATTACAATAAGAAAAAAAAAAGTGTTCACAAAAACATGCAGTCAAACGAAACATCTGGAATTATTGAAATAAATAAAATAATCAACATGCTTACAGAGCATCAACATGCTTAGATACTCCTCAGCTTGATGTGATGAAGACAACAAGTGTGACAATGATGTTGAAGCCACACCAAAGGGCATGAGGAGCCAAGGTGTAGCTGTGGTGACTGGTGCTTCGTGTGTCTCACCAAAAGTTTGCTGTCTTACACACATCAAGTGGCTCATCACCTTGTGTCATTTGATTCATGTGAACAAAACTCAATTGATGCCACTGTAAACATTAATGACTGAACAGCTATGTGCATGCAAGCCAAATGTGAAAAGATTATATTAACAAAAGATAGACCACTCGTTACGAAAGGTGTTCTGAGGAGATACTTTATTTGTCTTTTTAATTAAGGTTTAAATTTTTCTCAGGAATCAGAATAAGATTGTCAAAACCATCCAATTAGTAAGCTCAGGATACGCAATTTTTCATAAAAGTGCCTATAATAAAACTGTCAATTTCATATAAAAAAAAAAATCAAACATTGCTCTTACTACAAATATAGGAAACTTTTTTTTATGAGGGTTGACAATCATTCCCCATTCTAGAAATAAGCAGATAATCTATTAAGGAATTTTAAGGTCACCTAGCACTTCTACAGAAATAAATTCTGGTCTCCCATCAAGAGAAGCAACTAATTATTACTCCTCAATATACAGAAAAACATACGGGATTACTAGCACAGGAAACAGTGCTGACAAGGATTCTATGATAAGTTCTAATAATCAACAAAGGTTGTTGTTTAATGCCAGATTATGATGAAAGAATGGAAAAGTAATGAATACTAAACATATTCCCATCATTTATGTCCCACAAATCATTCCAATAGTGGTATCTACCTTTACAACCAATTAGATTTGTTGAGTCATGATTATTATATTTTTAGTTATTTTTCATAAGTAACCATCAGCTACTTTTGGTTGTCACGTGCCTGTCATGCTTGTCATGGGAAACAATGAACACAATAATGAAGAAGATGCCAATGAGATGAGATGAAGTAACATAATAGTGTACGAACACAATTATTATATACATGTATTGTATGAGGAGGTTAAAGTCTTTGTTTACTTTGTTATAACAACCTACATACAAAGGGGAGGTAACTGTATAAGGTCTGCTGACCCTAACATGCAGGTAGCCTCTAAATACACTCAACCAGTCTTGTTCATTTGCTTTGCTGAACAATTTCTGGTTCTATTTGGGAAGTTCATTACAATAAGATGATGAACAACTACTCCAATGGTCTACTCAAGTATAAAGTTTAAAAGGAATTGTGCCTTTACTGTTTGATGGCAAGCAGGTGACTAAATACTACATGTACATAGGTGTTGAGTGCAGTAAGCTGTCTGCTTTTACTACTCAAACCTGAGTGCAGTGAGTCAGTACCTTTAAAGCCATGATCTCCTAAGAAGAAAAACCACATATTAGACAAATTTCACAATCAATCTCAACCATACAAGTAAAAAAATAAGTGTGTGTATTAATTCAAGTTTTATCTAGTGGTTAGCAAACAATAAATGAGTTAATGTGTTAAATACAAGTTGGACCTTGACCCATTGCTATGGTTGACAAATGAAACAGTACATTAATTATTAGTAATGAATAACTGCCTAAACACAAGATTAATAAGTATACGTATAATTAGTTCTACTTCCAGTTATTAAGGTAATTAAACAATTACTCTTGATAACTAATGCAAGAACCATTAACTACAATCACACACACACACACACACAAACACAAAACTGGGACGTCACGTAACATTACTAAAAAAATTATAAAGAAAAGATCACTGACGTACATGGAAAGACAAAGTGAAGGTGATTTAAGTTATAATCTACTAAACTTTCTAGTGGATGACGCAGATGAAAAACTCAGACCACTCACTAAACTTTTGGTGTAGTCATACATACATGTGTCCATATCTTAGTGCACAGAGCAATATAGGATAATGTGGCATGGACTCCCATGTGTGCACTGTCTACTGTTTCCTCATTGTGGCAGTAAAAAGATATTTCAATACTTATTTTGAATGACTACATCAATTATATTTGTATGTAAGTTGCATTACTGTCCAGCTGGGTAATCTGTTAGTCATGAGAATCACTCTACATATATTGTCTATAGTTTCGTTATTTTTTGTTTTCTAGTTGGCATACAAACTTGAAAGACATTTGTTACATGAAAATGTTAGTCAGCAGGTCAGCAGCTGTTACTGGTGATGTGTGTGTGTTGCGTGGATGCTGAGTCCCTGAAGTACAACAGTATAGGGTGGGGCAGGGTGGGACAAGGTGGGGTAGGTTATCAAATTAAGGTGCTGGTTGATGGTGGGTGTGGTCCGTTTGCCTTTCCGTTTTCATCCTCTCCTATCAGTCCTTTCCAGACCCTCCCCCCTTCCCCCCCCAGCTCCTCACACCAGCTATTTCCAGCCCTTTGCACCAGCCCTTTGCAACACATTATATAATAATCATGCAACTGAAGTTCTTCTTGGACCTGCATTAAACAATTGACTTATGATTATATAAACATTTTAGTATTTTCTGTTGTCATTGAGGACTATAAATGTAAGAGAAGCATATCGAATGATCGCTTATGTGAGCAATCTTTATGTAGATGCGTGGGTCATTTCTGTCTTTTTCAAAAGTATATCTTACCTCAAGTTTCAATAATATAAATGCTTTGCACCTACAAACACTTCAATCAGCCCTGTATTTTGCATTGTCAAAAGGACCTACAAAACTCCCCTTCAATCCTACATATGCGTGATGAACACCATTAGATGATGCACGAGTAGTAAAAATATATGATTTACGTGTGAAAAAATAGAAAGTAAATCTATTACAACTCTTCAATGTGAACTACAATATACCACAATGTGCCACTATCCCAATGAAAAGTCTATAATCTAGACCTACTAATAAAACATCAAGTAATGAAAGTAGTGTCATTTGAGTGCACACGTGTCACACAACTACAGATAAAAGTGAATGAGTTGGTACTACATCCACTAAGTGTGTTTCCTCTTGTTTATCGATCATTAAACCTGCTTTAACTTAAACTGTCACATTATCCACAGTGTTATTTCCAACATTTCCAGTACAACAATCACACGCTATCTTTCATTATTCAGGACAACTTGAAAGTGAACAGTAACCATGAATACCCACAACCTGGTGCACTGAATACTTCAATACTCACATGAGGCCTCTTCCACTCAAAAGGCTTGGGTGGGGAGCGGGAAAAGAAGATTGAGGAGTCTTCAGCTGGGAAGTCTGGATCCTCAAAGAGCGTGCCATTCTCCCGACACTGTTGCTGAAGCTCATAAAAGTCCTGCACTTGGCCGCGGGGACGTAGGCCGGACCCGCGCTCCCCAAACTGCGGAACAATAAAACATAAGATAACACATGATATAAGCGATGCCTTTCTTTACCCTCCTTTCAATGCAAGCCGATTCTGCTCACCTGATGTAGGGATGGGTGGGAGGAAAAGGTGTTAATTACACCCTCCCTGCATAGTTGTAGCCATTACTTAATTAACTGTGTAATTAGAGGCTAAGCGGAACTTAATCCTACTCTCCAGAGAGAGAGAGAGAGAGAGAGAGAGAGAGAGAGAGAGAGAGAGAGAGAGAGAGAGAGAGAGAGAGAGAGAGAGAGAGAGCATAAGAATTGAGGAGACTGCAAGAGGTCAGTTGATGACCTACACGAGGCAGTTACTTGTCCCTCACCCTTGGAATAATCCAATATTTAGCCATCCCACCTGTCATCCCTATCCATACTCTGATCCAACCATCTTTTAAAGCTACCTATTGACTCACCACTTACTACGTGTCTACCCAGCCTATTCCAATCGTTCACCACTCTGTTAGTGAACCAATATCTACCTATGTCTGTCTTGAATCTAAGTTTTTCTAGTTTGTACCCCTTTCCACGTGTCCTATCCTGACTACTAATGTCTAAAACCTGATCAATGTTTCCCTTATTAACTCCTTTTACCCATTTGAAAACCTCAATCATATCCCCTCTTGCCCTCCTTCTCTCTAGGGAGTGGAGATTAGTAAGACGCTTTAATCTATCTTTGTAGGGTAGATTTCTCAGCCCCTGAATCATCTTGGTCATTCTTCTCTAGACTGCCTCCAAGGAGCCTATATCCTTCCTAAAATAAGGGGACCAAAATTGAGATGCATAATCTAGGTGGGGTCTAACTAGCGCTAAATACAACCTCAGAATGACCTCAGAACTCCTGTTTGTCACATTCACATGTCTTTTCAGTCCACAAGGTGATTCTGAGGCAAGTACAAGTTTACAGGAACGGCTTCAATGGTGGATAATTTCGTTGGATTCTCTAGATATTTCCGACTTACTGAACCTGGAAATTTTACAATGTACTCTACATGTTGTCAATTTACAGATTTCATTGACTAAAAACGATGATGATAATAATAATAAAAACGATGATGAAAGATGAAGTAATTATAATAATTATAATAATAATAATAATAATAATAATAATAATAATAATAATAATAATACAATTCCACGACCGGCCGATGGGAATGTTGTTGTTGTTGTTTAATACCTTGAAGAGATCCTCAGTCCAACTGAACACCGAGCTGAGTCGGTGACGCTTGGTGCCAGCAACGGCGGGTGTCGGCGTGGTGGGTGTGGTAGGGGTGGTGGGGGCGGGTGTCACTCGGCGGAAAGTAGTGGTGATGGTTGTATCGCTGGGACCTACTACTTGTTTCTTAGTTGTGACGAATATCTTAATACCAGAACGCATGGATCCCATTTTCGTGGTTGTGAAGTTGTTGCTGGGATACGTCCAATGTTTTTTTTCTTCTTCCCTAATCATCAATTTAGAGTAAGTTCAAGACGTGTTCACTATATACCCACAGTACTAGTGCAAACTGTTTTCTTTTCTGTACTGCATCAATGACAATAGTTGTAGTTTAAATATTATAAGGTATTTCAAACTGATTCTTTTACTCCACGTGTATGTTTCTTCAGTGCAGAATCTTGTATGTATACACTTATTTGTGTAATTAATTAAAAAATCTAAAGTTAAGAGAAAGTTAAGTTCACTGATAAATACGTTCATACCAGCGGATTTGGCCACTCAAATCACTCTCTTTTGTAATATTTAGCAAACCTGAAGCCGTTAAGTAATGGGTAGGAGAGAAGGCCGCTGTATATCAATCCATGAACCTTAACATTTTAGGTCGAGAGGATAAAATGAGTGGATGTAAAGTAATACAATGTTGATGTGTTCCCTAAACCCTCTATCACCTGACTCCTTCCACGCAACAACTGTAATTGAACACGCGACTCACAGTGGATAGTAATTAATGATGTGTTATAGATCTCATGTATTACGTGGACTCGCTGGTAAAATTCCGCTTTTTGTGCTTCAACGAAAGAAAATAAATACACTCGAGCAGTTTAGAGTAGAAAATGGATTATTATAGAATTGTTATTATTATCAAGTGAAAAGTTGTGTGTTCGCGCTGTTAATCTAATCAAGAATAGTACAAAGTTTCGGAGGAAAATGTTTCACTGCTATACAAAAGTGTAATGAAATTGCGTAAAGTTTAAAACAATATTCAGATCACAAGCTTATGACAAAAGTTTTTTCTTCTTCTGATCATTAGAAAAATATTGTCTAAACTTTTAAGATAAATTGAACAACATAATTTATGACACAATCTTAACAAAACCAAATCTCCGACTATCACGAGTCATTTAAAAGAAGAAGAAACGTGTGTGTGTGTGTGTGTGTGTGTGTGTGTGTGTGTGTGTGTGTGTGTGTGTGTGTGTGTGTGTGTGTGTGTATGCTTGGCGCATCACTATCAGGAGCCAAGCATCTACTGGAAAGGTCAACATCATCCATCTACACAACAGAAAATGGACATATGATGGTGTGTGTGTGTGTGTGTGTGTGTGTGTGTGTGTGTGTGTGTGTGTGTGTGTGAATATTAGTGAACGCTTTATTTAACCTTCCTGAGCCTGAAGACCACGTGACATATGATAAATAATTATAACTTTTTTTCTCAACAGTTGATTCACTTTTCCCATAAATATCCTAAAACGGCTAAACCTTCTTCTCAAACTCAAACCACAACC
>JAPQNM010000016.1:12477431-12492431 GCA_029783475.1 Metacarcinus magister | reverse complement strand
CTCTCTCTCTCTCTCTCTCTCTCTCTCTCTCTCTCTCTCTCTCATACATATGGGTTCCCCTCAGCCTCCCAGCACGACCCTCATCGCCACACTACACACTCCCCCACTACGATCGATACCACTATGACCCCTACAAGTCCTCGTATTACTTCATAAACACTTCATATCGATCCAGGAAACTCAAGATAAATACGTGGCCAAAAACCACCACCACCACCACCATGCTTTTCCCCATTGGTATAATATCTAACACGTGATCGAGTCTACACATTCTATTAGTGAGTTGAAAGGTGGAACTTCTGAGCAAGTGGAAGGAAGAGGCGTGGTGGTGATAATACTTCTTCATTCATAAGCATTATATAATCTTATTTCTTTCCTTCTTTACTCTTAGTTAGTAGAGTTCATACATTTGATTATGCATCGTATAAATATATTAATAACGAAGACACAATACATCTGCATTACATGTTATATCACTCATTCCTTTAATTGAGTTCCGTAACTTCGCTGCACCTACGAGAATGTTATGCATTTCCAGCCTACTTGCCTCTCAGTCCGTAACCCTGACTTACTAAACTGCTTGGTTCACACACAATAGACCAGCTTATCTCCCACACAGTGTGCATATCTTATCTGTTATATAGGGGCGGTATCACCCATGTGCTGCCAACACGACAACACACAACTCGCACTCGTACATGGGAGGAAAGGTTATTAAGGACATCTCATTCACTGGACTTATTCCTTTTACTGAATAATATTATTTCCTTGATTAGTCTCTCTCTCTCTCGGCAAGTCATTGGATGTGTTCGGCAACATTATGTAGAAGTAGATAAGGGTGTTGTAAGGTTAAGGTCGCGATGCGTTGGTAGCTTGGTGCGGCGAGCAATGAAAAGTGTGTTTGAGTCACCAGCCACGCGATAACGCCTGTCTGCTTGCCTGTCATGCAACGTAACCTGACAACCTTCAAGCAGTACTCTAGCGGATTAACGAGGTGTACCACGAATTACAAGTTTACGCGTATTTATGACAGAATAATAACAATGCGATGTTTTGACCTCATTGATGCGTTACAACCTCATGAAACGTGTTAGATTTACATTCGATTCGGAAAAATGCATGTGGCCCATCCTCTATAACTACTACTGCTACTACTACTACTACGTCGCGCTGGATACTCACGACCCACACGAGGCGGCCCACTACAGGCAGGTGGTGGGGCATGGTGCTCGGCCCTTCACTCCTTGTGCTATACAGTCTCCCCTTTAAGAGCCAGTGCCGCGTGTCTTGTATTATTGAGATCGGCAGACACCCTCCGCGTTAGTTCCTTGGCGATGCATGACACAGTATGGGCGGCGTTATAACCACCACAACGTGTGATGCTGCAGGGAAACAACTGATCTCTTGCTCCCTCTGTTCCTCCTCCCCTTCCTCGGCCCTACTGGAGTGTGCTCAGTCGCGCAGGGCTACCACTTTTCCAGAATTCCCTAGATCCATGTAACAATTTCCCTAGATAAGTTATAATTTCTCCACACCATTACAACATTGCCTTGAAGCCTAGACACACTTTTCAATTCCTATTCCTGCTAATATTTGTCATAGAATGTATAAACTGGTTTGTTAGTCCACCATATTGTACATATGAATAGGTTTTAAACTGATTTCTTCTTACTATCTAGTATCGACATTAAGGATTTGTAAAAAACTACCAGTAATTAAAATATAAAGGAACTCTGGCCTGTTATCCCGTCACTCTAATCCATCTGGTATCAGTTTCACACCCACAGCCTGACATCACGTGCGTAGGGATACTAAATCTATAGGCTGTGATTGTATTCTAAACAACTTTAACATAGATCATCTTCATATAGTTAATGCAACAGATCACCGAGTTATCACTACACACAACTGTCCGTCATATTACTGATGACGTTGTTGTTGTTGTTGTTGTTGGTAAAGAGCTATGACGACCTAGTTGGTGTTTCAGGTCCTCGTTCGGTGGTACTGATCTGTCTCATCACCTGCTGCATATTTACAGCACTAATACTGCTGTCTGTAGGTAACACTTCTAGCACAAAGGCGGAACATTTGGAAAAAAAGATAAACGTTTACGATATTTAAGACAATTTTTCAATATACACACATATTACAAGATTAATTGCGATAGCTGTTAAATTTCAATGATCTATTCCCGTCATAGTTTCTAGAAATTCAAATTGTTCGAATACTGACCCAAAATTTATCTGTAATATCCTACGTTTTCCCCATTTCAATACATTTTCACGAAAATCGTTCAAATATGCCAATCTAGTGAAATTTCCCCAAAGAGTGTGAGCCCCGTTAGCGAAGACAGTTTCCCCCTTCGCCTGCCAGACCTACGATAATACATGGAGGCGTTCGATGCCCTTATCTTTCTCCAGTCTCTACTCCACTCACGGGCGCTGCGGCGGACACTGACATGCGAGCGTTCGCTAAAAAGTCTCCAGGAAACGATGGTGAAATGTGGCTTTAGTTCTTTCCTTAAATCTTTTCGCTACATTTGGTAACAGTTTCTGAACAGTTAGCTTCTACAGCATCTACATACGACAGTTGTTAGTCTTTCTTTTACTCTATCCTCCTTTTCGTAATGCGAGACCAACCACCAAAATGTGACACCATGTTATAAGTACACCAACACGGACTGACACTAAACGTATGTGAATTACACGTACGTACACATCATACCATCACTATAACAGCACGTGAGTACACACAACACATCAAAAGAAACTCAAACAAACATTTCAATACTCATACAACATACACATAGAACTGCAAAACTTCATCACATTACATCCCTCCCATCATTCTCCTCCTGCCACAGATAACAAAGCCGTGGTAATAATCAGCTTTCCTTACCTTGAATACTTTTCCAATCCCTTGACGCACCATTGCAGGCAGCGGGGGTGTGGCTCCGTTGCAGTGAAGGAGGACGGGCCTCTGCCAGCACACACCACGAACCCAAGATCAGCCACACACTCACTATTATTGACCGCACGCCACAAACGCCTCACCGCCGCCTAGTACTTCCTAAACATTACGGTGCATTGAACGCAATATTCTATCTACATCACGGATTATTTAGCGGATCAGGTATTCCTTATGATGCTTATTGTACTGAAATTAGGCTTCTTTTTATGTCTCTTTTAATAACTACACAGTGTTCGAAGCAAGATATTTCTAAATACTTAATATCTTTTTTTTGTTTTTTGATGTGTGTGTAGTGGTCAAAATAAAATGTTTGCTCACTTCCTTATCGTCAAAATTAGATGATGTAGCTCGATCGCCGTAACCAAAAAAATTAACATAGTCACAATTAAAATTCCAGTACGAATAAGCATCACTGGACTGAATGAACACGCTATATATAAACACCACTTCAATCTCCACCTTCAACAAACACATCATCGTTCGCACTCAACATGATATCTACCCTTATTTTGCACTCTGAACTCCGCTGCTCAACTCCATCACTCTGCCGCACACACTCCTCCTCCTCCACCTCCTTCTCCTCCTCCCAGTTGACAAGGGTGTGCAGCCACGCGCTCCTCTCAACGTGGTAAGGCATCCTCAGGTGTACAGTAGACTTGATCACCACTACCCCGCCCCGTCAACGATATAATTGAACTCGTATCTCCTCGCTGCTGCCGTCTCATTGCCACCCATACCCACTCTTATCACGTTATATCTTAATCCCTTAACCCGCTGCTCGTTTACGTCATCTCCAGAAAAATACCATAAATATAGATAATCTTTGGCTACCTTATCTTTTCATTTATCAAGTGTGTCTATATATTCACTTCCACATACGTGAGGTTATTATATATTGAAGCACACTCTTGATAAGGAAGGAGGAGGAGGTCCGCGTCTGTCTTCCACAGTCACAAGGCACTGACAGAACACTGACAGAACACCTGTGCCGTGTTAAATGTTCAGGTGCACAAGTGTGGAAGTTATGAGAGAGAGAGAGAGAGAGAGAGAGAGAGAGAGAGAGAGAGAGAGAGAGAGAGAGAGAGAGAGAGAGAGAGAGAGAGAGAGAGAGTAAAGAGGTGAGTCTAATGCATTTCGCACGCTTGATTCACGAGGTCACCGCCGGGGGAGCAGAGCAGCGTTAAGATTACCCAAGAGGACGCGAGTGTATCAACGATGATGTGCCTGCCTGTGTTTGCTCTCCGCCTCGCCTGCCGCCCACACTGCCGCCTCGCACTATACTAAGGTCAACCTCCTCCTCCACTCCAGCCGCGTGCTATATTTAACCTTTTCCTCCCCGCCCGAGTAAACAGTGTACTGGGAAGGCAGGTGTTTACAGGGCGCGGCTCCCGAAAGGCGGATCTTTTTTGCTACGAGATGCTTCACACACTGACGAACGAAAGGAAAAGGAGAAGGAAAGGAAGAGAAAAAAATATTGCTTCATTTACGGTGATTAAAAATTTTACACGAGAGGGATTTAGGAGAGGAAAGAAGAATAGTTCACTAATATTATGTTGGAGGATTAGGAATTTTAGAAACCCAACTCCGAAGAGGAGGAAAGAAAGAAGAAGAAAAAGAAGTAGAGTTACATAGAAACAGTAAAACCCACTATTTTTTTTTTTAACGCTACGACGTTTAAACACGATTCCGTACACAAACAAACGAATAAACAAACAAATAAATAAACGAAACGGTTATTTTCTGTATTTTTAAATGTTATACGCATATACTATTTTATACACAATTTGTACAGCATTACTTTCCTTCATAGAGTAAGACAGCCTGCAGCAAACTCTCCCTGTACTCTAACACGGACACTCAAGCATCACCGTTATGCACCATCACAATAAAGGTGAATTGCGTATCTGGTCACGCCCACTTGTGTCTATGTGAGTCAGTCAAGTTAGGTCAAGTCAACACGAAAAATCCAACATGGCGTCATACACAGAGTCGGTTTACAAATATTCATCACACAAAAACGCACACGTTCCCCTTCCATCCAGCACACATCTGCACCACCTCCCGGCAATCTTAAATAAACACAACCATTTGTTTTCCTTCCTACAACACAAACATCAAGCTGTCAAGATGATCACACGAGGCTTACAAATGAAAACATGCACCAAAATAACACACAACAGAACACACTTACCCAATACACTTGATGATTCTTGAGGGTGTAAGGCATCCTGTTGCCTTATAGTATAGAGGATCAGATGCTTCTTCCTTTAGGTTCACTCGTTCGTTATAAAGTCAATTAAGGATTCACGAACACGAAGAAGTTGTCAACGGGGAAACATTTCTCATTCCCTCGTGCAACTTACAACGTTCATTAGTTCACTGTTCGTAACACACACGTACTCGCGTAGCCGGTCAGGGCAGCCTACGTAGGTCAGGTAAATGTAATAAATGCCATTAAGGATGTATGAGAGACTAAAGTTTGTGTGTGATTCGTGAGGGTTGGAGAGACGAGAGACGAGAGAGGAGGAGGAGGAGGAGGAGGAGGAGGAGGAGGAGGAGGAAAAGATGAGGCAGAAAGGACGAGAAGATGAGTAAAAGTCCAGCTGAAGAATTGATGATGATGATGACGACGAGGACGAAGACGAGGATAAACACACACACACACACACACACACACACACACACACACCCCATTACGTCTATTTATTACCACTTATCCGGCGCGATCCCAGTAGTGTATGAAATAAATATAAAGTGTTGCGGTATAAACTCTCTCACTCTCACTCTCTCTCTCTCTCTCTCTCTCTCTCTCTCTCTCTCTCTCTCTCTCTCTCTCTCTCTCTCTCTCTTTACGAGCCTCCATTTTCAGTCCCTGCCCTGCTTCCCTTTTTGTAAATAATGAAGTCTGTGCACCTGTATTGAAATCAGGAATAATATCGTCTTCAATCTTAATTATTATCGACTCTCTCTCTCTCTCTCTCTCTCTCTCTCTCTCTCTCTCTCTCTCTCTCTCTCTCTCTCTCTCTCTCTCTCTCTCTCTCTCTCTCTCTCTCTCGCACACGCACACACATTCATAACTTGAAATTATTCCTTAAATTTTTTTCTTACCTACCTAACTCATTATCTATCTATCTATCTATCTATCTATCTATCCATCCATCTATCTGTCTGTTTATACATTAACATTCAGGAGTAGACGTCCTGTTCCAAACACGTAACATAACGCTGTGAAAGTCAACTCACTGTAATATTACGTACGCGGGAAATCAATAGAAAACGGATCTGTGACAAAATTCTACGGAGTCATGCACATATTTTCACTACCCATAACTTGCATTATTTCCACGCCAAAAGTTTGTTCTCTCCCTAACGTAATATTTGATCCTTGCTGGAATTTATCCAATCCCTTGGAGGGAGAGAGAGAGAGAGAGAGAGAGAGAGAGAGAGAGAGAGAGAGAGAGAGAGAGAGAGAGAGAGAGAGAGAGAGAGAGAGAGAGAGAGAGAGAAGGTTCAGTTTAGAGGGAGAAGTAATCAGACAGGTCATATTGGCACACAATAGCCGGTGGTCGCATGTGATAGTAAGTCATCTAACATCGGTAAACACAGGAGGTGGGCGGGGTTGACGAGGTGGGCGGAGGAGATACACACTAGATAAAACAAAGATATATATAGTTAGTGTACTGGTCAGTCGGTCATATGTTTGTTCCTCATAAGATTAAGTCGCATGTTACTCCTGAGATTAAGATTATGTTGTGTTGTTAAGTGATAGGATGTTCCTCGCTCCACGTAAATTGATTCTCATGTGAATTATGTGTAATATGGAATTGAATACGTGGAGTGCAATGGTGAAGTTACATAGAGGATAGAGTTATCACGTGGAAGCGATTGCCGATGGATTGACGAGCTAATGCAGTTATAGTTATCAATAATCAAAGTATATAAAACGTAATAGTGTTCCTGTGACCTCACGACCTAATAATGATACTGTAGGAACACAACCACCATCACCACCACCACCATCATCACCACCATTACTACTACACGCATGGTAGTCATCACCACTATATATCATCGTAAACGTCACACTACCTATCATCATCATCATCAGTAATTGCCTTCCCTGTACGTAGATTCCAGCACTCAACAATCTCGTCACGTCACCCACTCCAAGGCACCAAACTACTGCCACGTAACAGTCTTAAACGTGACGTCAATTTACGAACTAACCATGAAACGAGTTGTATTGATGACGACTTTCAACCAGGTCGTTACGTGTGTTTATGTTCAAGGGTTAGTAAGGTGTAACTATTTGAATACTATATTAAACTCACAACGAACTATCTACCTACATTCCATACATCCCTAATTTAACCTATCTTGCATGTGCACCTACTCCGATCACTCCATTCACGCCCACGCCCACATACCAACACAAACACACCACGTAAAAACACCCACTAATTGCCTGTAACACTCCTGATCGTCCTTGTTTTCATATTAATACACCTCACCCAGCAACTGCAGTGACATGACATGAAAAAACACCTTCACTTGTATCGTCACTCTTTACATTTTCACGTGTTAGTCATTTACAGTCCTTCAGGCAGACCACCGCGCCTCTCTCGCCACATTACTAAGGGCGCGGTAAAAGGAATATCACATAGACAACCTTAGGCACTGGGTCGAGGGTGGAAATTAATTAAGCTCGTGTCTATGATGGTCCGTAATAACCACTTGTTGCCGGTCGTTCCCTCGTAACAGCTACTCCCCACTCGCGGCACAAGTACTTCCAGTCATGACACACACACACACCCACATACACACACACACACATAAGCAGAGCCATTTAGTTCCAGCGTTAAAAAGGTCACTTATTTATACATGTTTGAGGACAGACACAACACAGCCAGAAACACGTGGACGAGACACAGCACTGCATTCACACATTAATAATCTATCTTTGATGTGGACCCAGCCGACGCCCGTACAGTGTGAGGGAAGTAGTGAGTGGAGGGCGAGAGGGAAAGCAGAGCGGCTATGTGTTACTCCACTGCGCGTCCGTTCACTGACTGACTGACTGCCTGGGAGAGCTCTCTTCCTCTCTTCCTCTTCCCTTCCAGCCGCCCGACACGCCCCGCTCGCTATGACTCCCCTTCCCCCCCAATGTTTTGCCTGAAGGCGTTCCGCAAGGACCATGAAGGAAGGTCAAGGCGACAGTGGCGTATGTGAGAGGTGGTGAGAGGCAATCCACTCTTCTCGAACCTCTCGTAACGGATTCAAGTATTTACAGCAAATGTGAATGTGTATAACGGATTCAAGTATTAACTGAAAAATGAATGAGTGTTTAAATGAACGATTGAATGAATAAAGAAATAAATAAGTATAAATAATGAGTAAATAGATGAATAAATGTCAGTTTTTATCAATGATTCATGGAATAATCAATCTTATCTGAACAAATCATTAATCCTAGTTATTGCATAAGAGTTAAGTTAAGCTGGTATAGTACAAAACTTTAAACAAATCAATGCTTATCACCAACGACTCATCATAAACTAAGCCAGCAACACTCACTGCAATGTTACCCATGACACACTACACACACCCGCCCCAGGGAAACAATAAAAAAAAATCCTTGATACAGCATAACACGTCCTTTCAATAACTCACACGTAACACACACTTATCAACACACCAAGGCAAACCTGCTGAGTAATCTAAAGTGAGATTCTAACGTGGTTATCTTTTGCATTATAAAAAAATATTGTTGTGATATTCCTTGGAAGGTGTGTCCCAGGTTTAAAATACCAGCTAGATAACACTCTCCCCCTTCCCCTTGCAACACTACGACGCATGTCCGTGTTGACTGTTTCATGAATAACGCGCGTACCTCGTGTTCACTGTGGGGAACGGAACGGGGCGGGGCGGGGCGGGGCGTGTTATTTGGAACAGACTAAATAATAAAAGTGAAGATGAAGACAGCGCTTATTTGCCAAGTTACTATGAACAGACTAAATGAAAAAAAAGTGAGGAACAAGGCGTGGTATATACGCCAAGTTATTTTGAACAGACTAAATATAAATAATACAGGAAAGGAAAACAAAGGAGGCGGGGCTTATTCGCCAGGCTAATTTGAACAGGATAAATAATAAGTAAAGTACCATAGCGGGAAGTGTATAACGTTTTGAGATATCTTTTGGGTATATGGACTGACTGTTGTCCTTCTATATACCTCCTCACAAGGCCTTCCACTCCTCCACCCTGTTATTACTTCCATCACAAACACTATCTCAGTACTATCTCTCCATCCCTTGTCTTACTCCACCTTATCATTACTTCCATGCCTTGTCATTATGTCCAATCCATCCTGCTTCCATCCTCCACCTCCACCTCCACCGCTGACCAGTATCTCCATCCACCTTCATTCCTTCCACCATCACTCATAGTTAACTCTATCACCGCCACTGCCACTGCCACCTCCCTTCCATCCACATCACCACCATCACACCACCAAAACCCTTCCTGCCATTACTACAGCAGTGCTCTCTCTCTCTCTCTCTCTCTCTCTCTCTCTCTCTCTCTCTCTCTCTCTCTCTCTCTCTCTCTCTCTCTCTCTCTCTCTCTCTCTCTCTCTCTCTCTCTTTTAAAAGTTAACACCTCAATCACCAACGCCAAAAATTTGCATCAAAGACTTAGTGGATTTGAGAGAGAGAGAGAGAGAGAGAGAGAGAGAGAGAGAGAGAGAGAGAGAGAGAGAGAGAGAGAGAGAGAGAGAGAGAGAGAGAGAGAGAGAGAGAGAGAGAGAATGAATAAGTGATGTATTTGGAAATGGAATTAATGTCGCTTCGAAGTGGAACAAATTAGACCTCGTTCAACTATGCAAACCGGGAGTGGCATCTCTCTCTCTCTCTCTCTCTCTCTCTCTCTCTCTCTCTCTCTCTCTCTCTCTCTCTCTCTCTCTCTCTCTCTTTTTCCGTCACCCTTTTCCCCTCCGTAAAATTTCTACTTTTCGCTTCTCATTTTTCTTCACATCTCGAGTTGACCTTCAGTGGAAATTGCACGCACACATAGACAGGCACCCACGCACACGCACACGCACACGCACGCACGCACTCTTAGAACACCCACGCACACGCACACACAGACACTCCCCCCCTTTCCCTCACACACACACATGCAGAGATGTTTTCGTATCACATAAAAGCACAGAGGAAAGCGGTGAAACTAACCTACATATTCACCCAAGACGTGACTCAACTTTCCTCTTCCAAGTGTAAACCAAAAATTTAAAAAAAAATTTAAAATTGATAAATGAAAAAAGTAAATAAATAAATAAAATAACGCTTCTATCTGTTGGAAAAAAGGTTATGCATTCCTTCATGTCTTTATCATTGATTTTTTCTTCTTCATTTTAAAGGAAAACTCGCCGAAGACCTTGATATTTTCCTGGTTACTTTTTTCTTATCTTTCCTTCTCTTTTTTGTAGTCTCTCTTAAGGGGTTGTGCGCACGAGTGACCGCCACGAGTAAGAACAATTTCCAAGGCGAGGGAACGAGTATGTCACGTGCAGCACTCTCACTCTCTCTCTCTCTCTCTCTCTCTCTCTCTCTCTCTCTCTCTCTCTCTCTCTCTCTCTCTCTCTCTCTCTCTCTTAGTTGACCTTTTAACTCCATTTCTGACTCATCATTCTGGCACTTTCCTCCCCACCCCCCCACTGCCCAAGTCACCCCACTCCCCTCTCTCCCCACCACTCCTCCCCTCACCATCACCCCTTGTCTCCAGAGCTCTCAACCAATAATTACTACCAACATCCGCTACCTGCCTGCCTGTCTACCTGTCTGTCTGTCTCACACTCTCCCTACCTGTACCTTCTCCTGTCATGCATCCTCCACTCTCCTCTACCCCTTTATTCCACTTTCAAATGATGCTTCCTTCCTTCACTTGCATCCCCGCAGCGATCCATCTATTTACTTCCTTTTATTATATACAAACACACACACACAACTTTCCTTTACCGAATTAAATCACACTTTCCTTTCCCTCTTTCCCTTTCTCCTCCTCCCTTTCTTCCTCCTCAAGCCAAGCCAAGTGAAGCTATTCTTTTCCCTTCCCTAACAGCCTCTCTCCTTTCCCTCTAGACCAAGAAGGCAAGGCAGTAACAGCAAAAACACGGCTACGGTTCCTGAGTTTATTTGACGGCCGCTGCAGTAAGAAGCTATGTACCAGCTATCCCGGCGCCAGGCAGACTCTCAGACTTTTAGGTCCAACAACAGCACCAAGCTAAGTCTCCAACGCTGCGCAGATTCTGTCGTGGTCATGGTCTTCTGCTTCCAATGACCTTGATGCTCGGAAATCCTCATCCCCCTTCATTCTATTCTTTTTTACCGACAGTTTCTTTTTTGTTCATCTTCTTCCTCCTCCTCCTCCTCCTGCTCTGTCTCCTTTTCCACTGCTAGCTATTTCATCTCATTCGCCTGCATGTTGCCGCACAAGTGAGAGAGAGAGAGAGAGAGAGAGAGAGAGAGAGAGAGAGAGAGAGAGAGAGAGAGAGAGAGAGAGAGAGAGAGAGAGAGAGAGAGAGAGAGAGTGTGTAGCCTTCATTTACACCACATCCCTTTAAGCTTAAGAAATCCGTGACTTTTACTTCACGTCCTTCATAAATTACAGCACATCATCATAATCATAATCATCATCATCATCAGCATCAGCTATCTCCTCGTTGACCCAAAATTTCAGTAGCATTACATTCCTTTAGTTTCCACTCATTATACTTATCATCCTCATGTCACTCATTATAATAGATTTTTTTAACCACCTTAGCAAGCGTTAGTTCCCACGACAATGCAGGTGGAGTACAGGTGGAGTGGTGATGGTGGGAAGGTTTAAATGGGTGTTGACGGGGTGTTGACGGTGGTGGTGGTGGTGGTGGTGGGTGGAGAGAAACAGTGCCGGTGGGAAGGTAGTACAGGTGGAGAGAATAGACAATAAGAGAGATTGAAGGTAATAACAGGAGGGAGAGAGAGAGTGTGAGGAGGATAGGAAGGACGAATATTGTAAAGAGGGAGAAAGGTGATGAAACTAACGCTCCCTTCTCCTCCCCTTCCCTCCCCTCCCCTCACACTCTCCCCAGCTCTCACCTTTTGAAAGATGTTCGGGGGAAATATTATGTCTATTAATCTTGTATGTCTTTCTGCATTGTTCCATTATTTGTTTGAAGAATTATTAAAATCTACACATGTATTCTACTTAAATGTTAAAAGTTAAAAATAAAATCATCAAACTCGCGTGACACAATTCAAAAACCTTTACCGTTCGCAGATTTAATCAAACGGAACCAAAATACATTGCCTCTTTTCCCTCACTTTTATCTTTATTCATGAGAAATTTTTTAATATATTTATATAAAAAAAAATATATATAAATAAAAAATATTACTACTACTACTACTACTATTACTACCCTCACCACCATCGCTACTGAGATAATGAAACATACCAAAACACTGATGTAATCTTTGTACACGTGTATGTGTACATGTATTCATTTGTTATATTTAGATTACACAACAGATAAGCGCGATAACACTTGTCAGGTCAAAGATAACAACGTACAAACCTTTAATAAACGAAAGAAAAAAAAATAATGATAATAAAATAGTCTTTCCTACTGTAACTGTAACCCATTTCCACCCACGGTACAATAATCAAAAGCACACTTCCCTATCAGAACTACAAACACACACATTCTGAATAGGGTGACACATTGACCCACACACGAGCTCACACAGGTTCGCATTCCCCTCACTGTTTACCTTCACACAACGCGGCCGACCCAGTCACGCGAATTACTCACACCTCCCTACATCACTCCCGAACCCAATCCCTAACCCGCACTTCCTCTTGCTAGTGTGTGTGTGTGTGTGATTGGTTTGTTGCGTGTGTGTGCGTGTGAGAGAGCGAGGCGGACGGGGAGGAAGAGAAGTGTGGGGTTATATGGTGTGGAAGGAAAGGAAAGGAAAGGAAAGGAAAGGAAAGGAAAGGAAAGGAAAGGAAAGGAAAGGAAAGGAAATAAAAAGCAAGGGTAGGCAATGTAGATGAAAAAAGGGCAAGATAAATAAAAGGTGAGGAATAGAGAAGATACACGATTTTAAAGAGAGGAAAGGAAGAAAAATAACACAGGTAAGGAAGATGGAAGAAGGTCGCAGGAAGGAGAAGATACGGAATGGAGGACAAACACGATATCATACGAAAGGAAAAGATGAAAGAATGATTACAAAGGAAAGGAGAAAAGCGATGAAAAAAATGGATACTTGGGAAAGAAGTGACGACCGGGGGAAATGAAAGAGGTGGGAGGGATGGCGGGGAAGGAGGAGAGTGTCGCAGGCAGGAAAGGGAGAACTGGGGGACGTGAGGGAAGGAGGGGAGGAGGGAACGAGGGAACGAGGGGAGGAGGGACCGAAGGAAGGAGGGAAGGAGGGTGAGAGTGATAAAACAGGTGACGTCACAACACCTGACTCACGTTCTCATTCACAACAACTCGCCTGTCTTGATATTACTCCCACAGGTGTGCTCATTGTTTACCAGGACAGTTAATTACGACTTTACAGGTAAAATACGACCACAGGTGAATTAGGTTACGAAGGATGGATGTATGGCAAAGCACGTAACCTATAAAGACATACAAGGGAGGGTGTGTGTGTGTTTGTGTATGTGTGTGTATGTGTGTCTCTGAACAAAAATAAAGAGAATAAAAGAGAGAAAGGGGCGGTACTTCATTATCATAATTGCCTAGTTACTCAACACCGGCACTCCAGTTCCGGTCTGGTTTGAAACGAGGCTTCGATTTAGATCTATATACACCGAACCGGACGCGCTTTTGTAATGAATAATAAAAAAAAAGTATCTAGGTTTAAGTATTTAGAGGTTAAGATGCCTAAGATAGATATCCTACGTTGTGCCTTTTGTCATGTGTACAGCCAGGTGGAGTGTGATTATAGAGGACGTGAAGGCAGAGGTATGAGGGTGTGAGTGAGGCGGAGTATGAGGGTGTGAGTGAGGCGCGGTATGAGGGTGTGAGTGAGGCGCGGCAGCTGTGAGGCACCACACAACGCCTGCCTCTCTTTACTCTCTTTACTCACGAGACCGGAGTGTGGGTGGTGGAGGAGAGGGGGGGGGAAGATATTTTTGCCATTCCTTCCAATTTCGTTATATTAAATTTTCGTTTTAATTTTCTTTAACTTAGCTTCTATTTGTTTTGATTTACTTTCTTATTGATTTATTTTGCTATTAAATATACGTTCAATCAAGGAATTTCGGTTCAGTTTTTAAATCATACGACTGACAACAAAAGAGCAACGCAGCACATTCTTTTTATAACAGTACTACAAGCCATATAAAGTACACCATGTATAGTTGTATGATCAATAAAGCATTCCTATAAAACTTCTTAATACGGGCAAGGCTTTGAACATGTGCGGAGAGAATTCCTGTTGATGCAGGTAGTATGAATATAAAGGTGTTCTTTGTACCTATTCATTAGTACGTATCACCTGTATGTAAAGTGTGCGTACCTGGTGCTTTATTAATGTGTGTGTGTGTGTGTGTGTGTGTGTGTGTGTGTGTGTGTGTGTGTGTGTGTGTGTGTGTGTGTGTGTGTGTGTGTGTGTGTGTGAACGGAACTGAACCAAAATAAGAATAACAACACTAATAATGATAACTGCAACACTTTCTCCGGCATTGCAAGGTTGGAGTGAAGAATTTGGCGCCACTTCCGAACTTTTCCATTTCCTTCAAACGGCGGAAGTCAAGGCCACAGAGGGTGAAGCAATGACCACAAACACGCTCACTCTCTCTCTCATTAGGCTCCCTGTTTCCCTCCCTCTCCCTCTCCCCCTTCCCTTGTACTCCCTTCATGACGCCTCTACTCTCTCTCTCTCTCTCTCTCTCTCTCTCTCTCTCTCTCTCTCTCTCTCTCTCTCTCTCTCTCTCTCTCTCTCTCTCATTCACACATTATGCTAGCTGTGTTTTTTTT
>JAPQNM010000016.1:12439931-12472431 GCA_029783475.1 Metacarcinus magister | reverse complement strand
TCAACCTTTATACACAGTAGCGTAACAATGTACCTTTTTCCTTTACCTATGACTGGTGAATTCCACCTTACAAATATTCTTTCACATGCACAATACTACTACTGACGCTGCTTCCAAGAGTTTTGTTTGAGGAGAGCAGTGGACAGACTTTCTGCATAACTTGAGTAACAGCAAGCTTTTAGTGCTACAATGATTCATTCTTTGTGGTGAATTTGGTCAACACATTCCTGCATTGTTCTGGGATTAGTGACACATCATCCACTGGTACGACTTATACAGCTGTACGTGTGTTTGTAAGTCCTACTGACGGCACTGCATCACACCACTAGTCAGTCCCACGTCAGGTGTTGTGGCTGACGGTGGTGTTGATGACTGATGCTTGGAACACAATGACTACTGGTGGTAATGCACCTAACTGCCCAGAATGAGCTAGTTATACAGGTGCTGCAATGCACCAAACAATGCACATGACTAGTTAGTAAATGTTCTTCATTCACTTACACTAAAAAATACAATACCTAGTTTATTAAATGTATCGTAAATAATTATAACTTGTGAAAATTCAAAACAGTAAATACTTCAAAAATCTGGTGGAATTTTCTTTTTAACACATGCCTCTTGAAAAGAACATCCACAATTAGTAAACAGTACGAAAAATACAACACTTTCATCTCAGTGTCACATGCACCTGGTTAGTGGCACAAGATACACCAACACAAGTTACAAACGGTGTTTTGGGGGACGACTCCAAAACGACTGGGAACCACCTGGAGAGGGGAGTGGAGGGTGTGTTGAGGGTGATATCTTAGTAAACTTTTCCATCATCACATAAATATAATTCAAGTTAAAGAAGAAGAAAAAAAGGATGAATTGAACAGTACAGAACAAAACAGAAACGGATTCACTTTTGTAAACGTGCCATAAAGCCCTTTTAAACTATGATAATTAGTTAAATATAACTCTTTGTAGTTACTTGGTTGCATTTACATATAAGTACTGAGTCATCCCATTACCAAAGTCATCTTTTGTTGTGCTATGCAGCACTAGGTTCTATCTTTTGGGTATTATAACTAATTTTTATGATAAAACTGTGCAATAGTTCATAATCTAGATAGTCTGAAAGTAAATAGCATAGCAAATAAGGAGTGTGTAGTCAACATACTCATAGAACAATGTAAATCTCATGACTTTTTCTAATTGTAATTGAAGAATTATCAGAATGTTTTAGGATTGGAAATATTTTTCCTTACTTTTTATAATTGTAACTGAAGAACTATCAAGATGTTTTAAGACTGGACTCAGAGCTGATAAATTCTGATGTTTAAATTTTGATCCTAAAAGGTGACAGAATGGAATGATGAGTATAGGTCAAGGTGGAAAGAAGGAATGGAAACAGGGATCCAAAGGCTTAAGAATAAATTGACGCGATGCAGCAGTGTCTCAGTACTGGGGAGTCGAGTTTGATAATGTGTTGCAGGTAATAAGAGGTGTGGAGGGTGATGAATCCCATGTATTGTATGTATTGTGTAGAGACTGGAGACTGAGTACACAAAAGGTATACTGGCGAAATAGGTAGTTTGGATGTTACCTGAGTTCACCTATAATGGGCGGTGTGGGATGCACACAAGGGTCAACAAGCATTGATATTGGGGAATACTCCTGCAGTGTAGTGATAAACTCTTTCCATGAATTGTATGAACAATGCAAGGGATGAAGTAGCAGCTTGCTCTAGAACGAGTCAGGAGTTGGTAGCGAGTGTAGGGAGTTATACAACTTCAAATTAACATAAGGTTAAAGAGACCACCATTACCCATGTACAACACATGTAGTTGAGTTACACATTATTAATTTTAAGGTATTTTGAGTATTGCTTCATGATGAAGTGCATCTTTATTGACCATGGAAAAAAAAATTCAATGGTGGTGGTACTGCATCCTTACAATATATACAGTAATGAAGAGTGACTTACTGCCTCCTGGGAAGATGCGGTGCTTTGAAGGGTCCAGTTGGGTCTGGGTGAGGTTCTCCACCACCTCGCCATCCTCCTTCGTGGTGAACTGTGCACCCCTGAAATGCACGCAAACATCTACACTTAGCTCATTCCTTATAGATGATAGTCAAAACTTAAGGCCAAGCAAAATGAAAGTTTCCTATATTAAATTAGTCCCACTTATTTTTTTTAATGTGACAACACTGGCTTACATTTGTTAATGAATTCAGAACCCTCTGAAGATGCAAAACTATTAAACCAAAACGTCATCAAAGAATGTATAAAACCCATAAAATTAAATATACGATTCTATACAACACACTGATGAAAGAATCAACATATGCAACATAACAAGTCTGGTGTGAGTCCTTTGGTCCATGATGTGTCTCTCGTCTGTCTGAAGTCAATGCATGAAATAGTAAACATTGCTCAAAACAAAAGAACGATCCCACATTTGTGTTCTTGTGCTGACTGTATACTTGACCGTCAGTGTTCCTCAGGTGCAGATGACTGGTGACTGGCAGCTGATGGTGTTCTCCTTGTTCTGTGGTTAGTGAACATCAAACCGAACTACACAAACATGCACATACAACTTAATGAATAATAATAAAAAAAAAAATCAACATCAGATAATACAGATTATACAACCAATAGAAAACCTATAATGATGTCAACGAACAATAATCTCCGTCATATTGAGGATCATTAACTAGGTTGGTTTATTGTAAAGTTTTCCTTATAAAACTGTGAACTACAAGGACACATCATATATTCTTAAATGCATGAAATAGTGCAAAACATCCTTTACATCACTACAAAATAAAACACATTAAAGTAAATAAAAATGCATCTTATAAAAATCAACATACTACTACATGCAAATAGGTAATAAACAATTAAACAAACAAACAATTAAAAAATTACATATTTGAATCCTGATGTCATGCCATACAGTTACACACTCAATATACAAGCGTTGATCTCATTCTTAGTCACTAATGCAACTGATCATTTGGTAATGTTCCTTGCAAACAATGTAGTACGTCAAGAAAGAACAAGTTAATGTAAATACAATCACTGGTTTTTGGCAAATACTATTTACAAAGGTCAATGTGAGTTTTGTGCAGCCTCCACCTCCCCTACAGCTGCCCTTTCCACTCCCTTTATTTTCTATGATTAAACAAAGTGACTCAAGGACTCTAGTTGGTCCACACTGTGAAAGTTCATACTACAAACGCTCTTTTTTGGATCATTACCAACACATCAGTTGCAGTATTTCTAACAAGATGTCCCCACAAAATTTTTTCTATGATATTTGATAAAAACAAATGTAAATATTGTACGGAAAACTTTAAATCCAAAGCTGTATTTTTTATTTGATGTATAACAATGCGTAATGTAAATTGAAGTATCTTTTGCATGCTAAGCTTCCCATTATTGCTTCTTTTAAATGTGTATTGAATGTGATAAGAAACCTGTAGCACGTAGATCACACACGCAGCACTGCCAGTCCTGTATCAGCATGGTGTGGCGCCTTGGATTATTCACTTATACATTCCAGGCATTAGTACCACTGTGACAGGGGATTGGCAGTGCTGGAGCGTCACATGGCACTAAGAGTCAAGAACACAAACATCTAAGGTTTGAAAAACACTACACATCATGCTCATGACTCACACTGCCCCCTCCACAACATCAGCCAGAACATCAGTGGAGGTCGCCTTCACCACATCCCCCATAACTCCCTCGCCAAGCTTGTTGCTGCCCAGGGAATGGTTCAATCAGGGAAAGAATAACCTTAGAAGGAACGTAACTCAAGCCAGAGTGAACCAGATACAATCACAAGAAACTGTTGTTGGCAGCAAACACCTCATTAATAACCATTAGGTTGTACCATGTTCAGGATAAAGAAATTATACTGTAGATATAAGACAAACAAACATGGAGTGATGTTAATCAATGATTAAAAAAAAAAATACTATGAATTTTGTATTTCAAGTAAGTGTAACTAATAACGTTTAATAACATTCTATTAATCTGCAGGTGATAACAAAAATTAGTACTGCAATGAGGAGGTTCATAAATATCATCATCTCTCCAATTCCAGTACAAAGCAATTATTCTATAAATATATGATACTTTTATTTCTGATCTGTTTAATTATTTTAATTTCTTAAGCAGAACTACGGACTTTACTATGCATTAAGCATGCCTATGTTAACATTTTATAGTTTCATCAAACAATAAGCTTAAGGTGCTTGTTTAGGAAACACCATAAAACGTATTTCCTTTTCATTCATTGCTTTATTAGTGTACTGGGAAGGAGGCATACAGCAGACTGCTCAGGGAAAAAACAGTGTGCAGAGTATTCTCATTAACACCCATGATTTCATCAGCAATAATATTCTAGTGCTTCTGTGGGACAGAACTAAAACGTTATGCATAATAAAAACAGGACAATTAAGTTTTTAGAACAATAGTACTGACAGTCCGACACACTCATTGGGTATATTCTTTGTGCAAGTATTTGTTCAGAAACAACATGCTTGACTTCCAGTGTAAAGTGAGTACAGGAGATCCTCATTATGTGTGGTTCCTGTAAAGGCAGATTAAACCTTGCATGTGTTCATCTCTACTATGAACTGTATTTGGGTGAAAAATCATTCATTAAGAAGTGAAATGCTATCAAACCCAACTCTCAAGGACTGTCATAATTACATGCAACTTTCACTATTCATAAGCATTACAGGAAACACCTTCCTAAATGTAAGTAACTCCTGTACACAATTTTTAGGTGAGAAAAGATGAGGAAAATAGTATTTCAACCATAAATTAATAGATATCATGATCATTATTCATCTGGTAGCAATAACCAACCTACGAGCTAAGGTTTACAAGCTTCAGGAGACATCCAACTGTCTATCATTATATTCTAAAGTGGTTTAAAATATGACCTGCAAACTGAAATGCTGTAGCCGAGAAACATCTCTTAGGCAGGTTATTGCTTAAAGGCACACCTAATTAATCAGTAATCAACATCATTTTGTTCATATCCAACAAAATACACTGGCCTCTTATGCTTCTGTAACTACGACAGAGAGTTGTCAACATTTGAATAGGCCTACAGGAAGAAAATCTCCACAGTATGAGTAAAATAAAAAGGTGCGGGTAGGGTCGTGCAGGTGAGGGCTTCCTCTACTGTACTAAAAAGTAACAGTAAGAAAGAAAATCTTGAACTTGAGGAAGGACTAATTTTTCAAACAATCAAAACATTTACGTGTTGTGATTCAGTGTAAACTGCGACAGAGCCGTGGATCAGACCTTACCCTATTACAGCCTCTACAGCTGCGGCAGCAATGTTTCGGTAAAGAGATGCTTCTGGGCCTCCATGGCCCCCTGGTGCTCCAGGTTGACCCCCAGGCATTCCTCCAGGAATACCTGAGGGCCCTCCTGGCACTGCAGGTCCAGGGGGCACTGGTCCTGGCCTTGGTGCAGATGTGCCATTATATTACAAGTCTCCAAGCTGCTGGCTTGCACCTTCTTAGTTAAGCCGGAGTTCTTATATTACTCTTATGATATTAGCAATCATCTAAACTACACTAATATATCCCTGAATGCTTAACCATGTATCAATGCAGCTGTGCACTTCAATAAGGCATAAGTTGAGGATAGATTAAAAATATTTCAAGAAATATATTCTGTGTAAAGCATATTGAGTTTCAAATATTATATCTACTATATAATTATTACATTATGTAAGCTCAACAGCAGGTACATTTTATGAAGTGTACACACTAAAAGCACTTATGAGAATGAGGCCCCTTCATGTTTTGTGTTCCTATCACCACTACAAGCCTATTGCCAAGGAACAGTGGCAGAAATTACCCATGGACATTAATCTGGTTAATGAGGTCATCTGAGGCTCCACCACCACCACCACCACCACCATCACCACTGTTGTCAGCATGTAAGGAAGATGCAACAGAGTTAGTGGCGGCTCAACGGTCAACCAAAATAGCAAACTGTGAGAAGCTTTGCCAGTAATTTAAACATGAATCAATGTGTGCCTTCAAATTGTGAAGATGTTAGTATGCAAGATAATGAAAGACAATAGCTACATCTGCATAAGAAACTTAATGGATTACAGAAATATTCCTTTAAACATGAAAAAAAATTACAGTACTGCATAAGTATAATGTAGTACACATCTTGTATCACCATAAACCAGCAGAGAACACAGTGTGGCATACATACATCACTATGTATGCTACACTGCTAAAATCCATGACAATCCTGATAACTTATACATAGTATGCTACATGAATACAATGTTCCAGTGTTCTTACAGATGACACTTGTGGCTGATAAAGAAAATATGATTCATCTCTGAATACAAAACTTGGGTTCTTTTATCTGAGCCCAAAGTGTATCAGTCACTTGTGTGTTTAAAGTGTAAGTCACATAACACTATCATACCCATCTAATAAGTAGACAAATGTATTGCTTGAAAAATTTCTTTTGATGGCATCACAACAAGAAGGTCATATAGCAAAATAAATGTATAGATAAATAGATAAATTAATAAATAAATAAATAAATGTGTTAAATATCACTACAAATGAGCTAGTAATATAAACCAAGTACAGCTTTGGTATTTGACACATTTCACAATGAATTCACAGCACATAGTTGACTGAAAACAAACATCAACAACATGTTCAACACAGAATAGTGATCATCCAGTAATGGAAAAGATAACTTACCTGATAATCTTGCCAATGATGTTTGAGGCGATGGCTCCTCCTGAATGCCTGGGCTTATCACCACCACCGCCGCCACCACCACTGTCAAAACAAAACCATCCTTGTCATACATTACATTGTTCAACACTGGCAAAATATTTAATAATGGTTGCATGAAGTCCATCCCTGTAACTGTTCAAAATAAAAAGACCCGTTCACTGGAACAATATTATGTTAAAAGTATGAGTTTATGCAACCCTTATGATCTGATTTTTCAAGAGTAACTTATTGTAAAAACTTTGCAGTAACCCTTGCAATTCATCATGACTCCACACAAACTACAATTTACTATTTCTTAAGCAATTTACAGAATCTAATCTGCTTTGACAATGTCCACTGAACATTTCTTGACACTCACCCAACAAGGCCACCGATCACATTGGAAGCAATACCAGAAAGGACATCATCTTGTGACCTCTGTGACTTCTGACCTTGACCTTGACCACCACCACTGTGAGGGAAACAAAGGTCAACCACATGACTTGATCAATTAACACAAGATACCTGGCATTGATTATTTTCAAACTCTCATATGAAAATCTATAGAAGCTAAACACTTACATCTATATATTTAAGGTGAAAAGAGAGTAATATCACAATATATATGTGAGGAACTGCACCTGCCTCGTCTTCCCCTAATTAGTGGTTGAACTACCACTCTCGTCTGCCGGCGCTTGTTCACCGGCTTCCCCGCCACTACCCCACCCCCTTGTCCAGGGATAGGGGGGTAGTCTAACTGAGCCAAGCTCCACGCCACCGGCTTGGAGAAGGACAGAACGCCTCAGCTCTCACACCTGACAACACCTCACCACCTGCTGCTGGTTCTCAACATTCCGAAGGCATTTCTGGAGACTTGGGCTCCCTTCCAGTGTGCCCTTCAACTGTACCTACACCATTCGACCCTCCCTGCTGTCTGAGGAGCAATCTACGTTGCCGAGTGTTGCTGTCACGCATCTCACCCTCAAAACAGCTGTACAGGGAGTTATTTGGGTGTCATACCCCTGCTCTGGTAATTGTTTGCTCTGGTAATTGTTTACGAGCAGTTCGTCGTTGGTGATTTATTTTGGCTTCTAGCCAATTGTTTGCTAATTGTGTGTGTGTAAATATATTCGGGGTATCATACTCCATGATTTTTCTTCCCCACAACTCTATAAAAAGATAATATAAATTGGTAGTCACCTCGGCCCTGACATATTGGCGACCTCGCCAGGATAAGAACTACCAATTATTTATTATCATTTTACAGATTGTGGGTTGTTATCTGTAAGTCGCTGCTGCGCGCCATTGCTGCCTGAGGCCCGGGAGTAATGTTATGAGTGTTTTGATTGCCGTCAAACTCTTGCTTTTGCCAGATTATTGCACGTGAGGTGTCGTCCAATTTTTTGTTTTTGTATTGTGTTCTCTGTGTGGTCTTCTCCATGTCTTCCTTTCAAGAACTGAAGGAGCAGGGTGAAACCCTCCGTCTGCAGGGCAAGGAAATTGGCCAGTGGATCCTTGAATAACAGAAAAACGAAAGGGAAGAAAGACAAGCTGAGAGAGAAGAAAGACAAGCGGAAAGAGAAAGAGAAGAAAGACAAGCTGAGAAAGAAAGAGAAGAAAGACAAGCACAAGCTGAGAGGGAGAAAGAGATCAAGCTGGCAGAAATTGCAGCTAAAGGTAAGCCCTCAGTCCTACCAGTCTACCACCATACAAGGATGAAGAGGACATTGCCACCTATTTAACTAGGTTTGAGCGTGTGGCCGAGATGCTGGTTTTACCCAGAGATACCTTTGCCGTTCGTCTGGGTTGCCTCCTTACTGGTAAAGCTGCCGAACTCTACACGTCCCTTCCGTCATCCACCACTGAGGATTACGAATTACTGAAGCAAGCCTTGTTAACAGGCTTCAGTAAAACTCCAGATGGCTACTGGGTGGATTTCAGGTCAAACAAGATTAGAGTAGGACAGAACTACCATCAGTTTGTTACCCAGTTATCGAGGATGTTTGATTCTTGGGTTGAGTCTTCCTCTGTGGCCAATGTTTATGCTGATTTAAGGGAGTTTATCATCTTTGACCAATTTTTGTCCTCCTTATCAGCAGAAATACGCCTATTCATCAAGGAAAGAAGGCCTACCAAGCTGAAGGACGCAATACAACTAGCGGATGACTGGGCATCCGCCCACAACGCCTATCCTAAGGTCTCTTCCAACAACAACGCTAAGAAAATCTCCCCTCGACTTGCTACTCCACTCCAGCCTCTACCTTCTCCTGGGAGTCAGACTCCCTCAACCGTGACTTGTCACAATTGTGGGGAAGCAGGACATATACGACCACGCTGTCCCAGGAATCCTCGAGCATTCAAGGATGGAACTACTACCACGCCCCCCTATAAGGTTGGATTTTGTTTAGAGGACCATAAAGTGCCTAACTTCTCAGTTACGGGGACTATTAATGGGTCATGGTCCTCTATAATTAGGGATACTGGATGCTCTGGAGTTGTAATTTCTGAGGAAGCCTTGCCAGACATTGACCCATCACTCTGCCCCAAAGTACAAGTTGCTGACTATTTGGGACGCATCGACGAATTTCCTGTCGTTAAGTGTTACTTACGGTGCCCATTTTACACTGGTTGGACAGATGCTGTAAGGGCCCCAATTAAATTTGCTAGTGCTCTAGTTGGGAATATTCCCGGAGTACAAGATCCTGATAGTTCTGATTCTCAGTAACGACAACCCTCTTCTCCATAGTGACCATGACCAAGCCACCACTGACTTTTCTTCCCTACAAGATCCTCTGTTGCCTCCTGATGACTCGCTTTCGCCCGGAACTTCCCTCTCCTCTCAAGACAAGGACAACCTCCCTTCTGGATGTCAGCATCTACCACCAGTTGAGTCCTCAACTACTCAAGTGTGTGCTGTGGAGACAAGAGCCGGTCGATCTAAACGGGTCCACCCTCTTGTTCTGCCTAAGCTCCATCCTTTGACTGTAACCCCTGATGAGTTTTGTCAACTTCAGGAATCCTGTCCTTCCTTGACGTGTTTACAGTCAAAGGCTACCACTCAAGAAGTTGAGAAGGCACGGGATGGTGCCACATACCAGTTCATACATGAGGAAGGCCTCCTGTACCGAAAATGTCTCTCCTCGGATCACCTTCAAAAGGTAAATGGTTTATCCTTGGTTGTTCCCAGTGATTGCCGTCCCGTCATCCTACGTGTTGCTCACGAAGGTCCTTTGGCTGGACATTTCTCCCACCGGAAGACCCAGATGAAGGTATGGCAAGACTTTTATTGGCCAGGGATGTGTGCAGACATCCGGGATTACTGCCGTTCCTGCGACAAGTGTCAACGTATGTCAGCTAAGGGAAGGGTACGTCCAGTACCTCTTCAACCGTTACCTGTCGTAACTGAACCCTTCTCCAGAGTTGCCATTGACTTGGTAGATCCCTTGTCTCCACCTTCTTCTGAAGGGCACCGTCACCTTATAACTTGCATTGATTTCTTCACTGGTTTTCCTCTTAATTACTACTTCTACTGCTACTACTATTACTACTACTATTACTATTATTATTACTACTACTACTACTATTACTATTATTATTATTATTACTACTACTACTATTATTACTACTACTTCTATTATTATTATTACTACTACTGCCACTACCATCACATCCATCTCCAGCACTACTACCAGGAAGAGGTTGAGCAGATGTTGAGTCAAGGAATCATCCAACCTTCAACCTCTCCACACTGCTCTCCGGTTATCACGGTCAGGAAGTCCGACGGTACGTATCGGATGGCCATTGATTACAGGTTACTCAACTCAGTTACTATTTTCCATGCTGAACCATCCTGCAGTATTGAGACAGAGCTGCATAAGTTCGTTGGTGCCGAGTTCTTCTCAGAGCTAGATTTGAGTAAGGCATATTACCAGGTTCCACTTTCTGCCAAAGCTTGACGCTTCACTGCGTTTCCCACTCACAAGGGCCTGATGGAATTTACTCGGATGCCTTTTGGTCTTGTTACGGCCTGTGCCACTTATATTCGCTTAATGAGGATTGTGCTTGCTGGCTTGGCCAATGTTTCTTTTTATTTTGATAATATTTTTGTGTATTCATCTGATTGGCCCACTCACATCTCTGCCCTCAAGTCTGTTTTAGATAGACTACAACAAAACGGTCTGACTGTCAAACTTAAAAAGTGCCGGTTTGGAGCAGAGTCCATCAACTATCTGGGATTTGTTTTGTCCCGCGACCATCTCCAACCACAAGTTGGCAAGTTGACTGCCATCACCTCCATGACTCCTCCTACCACCAAGAAGTTACTCCGGAGTTTCCTAGGTTTGATATCATTTTATAAAGCTTTCATTCCTCAGGCCTCTGAGCTTACCGGCCCCCTCTCTGACTTGTTGAAGAAGCCGGTACGGGATCCCCTCCAGTGGACTGAAGATCTGCTTGAACGGTTCAAGCTGCTGAAGCAAGCATTGACTTCGGGACCTATTCTGCGTCTTCCGGACCCCAGCCAGACCTTCGTCCTACGTACCGATGCTTCAAACTATGGATTAGGTGCTGTACTCCTACAGTACCATGATGATCGTCCACATCCCATCTCTTACGCCAGCCGGAAACTACTTGATCGGGAACGACGATACTCTACCATCGAGAGGGAATGCCTGGCCATCGTATTCGGCATTCATAGGTTTGACTTCTATCTTCGAGGTAAGGAATTTATCCTTGAAGTAGACCACAAGCCTCTAATATACCTTCAGAAATTCAAAGGTAAAAATGATAGAGTACTACGATGGGCTTTAGGTCTTCAACCCTATAAATTTAGGGTTGTTCATGTTGCCGGGACAGACAACATTGGAGCCGACCTTCTCAGCCGGCAATAGCTTTTCTTTATTTTGTTTTCCTGCACTCCAGTCTTTTACAAGTTTTGTTTCCTGCACTCAAGTATATTATAAGTTTGTTTATGTCTCCTGGTCAGCTGCAGTTCTTCGACATCAGCTGTGCAGCAGATGTTTTAGTGGGGGCATGTGTGAGGAACTGCACCTGCCTCGTCTTCCCCTAATTAGTGGTTGAACTACCACTCTCGTCTGCCGGCGCTTGTTCACCGGCTTCCCCGCCACTACCCCACCCCCTTGTCCAGGGGTAGGGGGGTAGTCTAACCGAGCCAAGCTCCACGCCACCGGCTTGGAGAAGGACAGAACGCCTCAGCTCTCACACCTGACAACATCTCACCACCTGCTGCTGGTTCTCAACATTCCGAAGGCATTTCTGGAGACTTGGGCTCCCTTCCAGTGTGCCCTTCAACTGTACCTACACCATTCGACCCTCCCTGCTGTCTGAGGAGCAATCTACGTTGCCGAGTGTTGCTGTCACGCATCTCACCCTCAAAACAGCTGTACAGGGAGTTATTTGGGTGTCATACCCCTGCTCTGGTAATTGTTTACGAGCAGTTCGTCGTTGGTGATTTATTTTGGCTTCTAGCCTATTGTTTGCTAATTGTGTGTGTGTAAATATATTCCGGGTATCATACTCCATGATTTTTCTTCCCCACAACTCTATAAAAAGACAATATTAATTGGTAGTCACCTCGACCCTGACAATATAACAATACACAGTAGCTACAGTAGTCATGATGAAGTATAATTTACATAATATCACGGACACATTTCATTCAAGTGCAGCTATGTATGTATTCATCATTCAAGTTATTCAAATACAACAATACCTTACTCATTCAACTACTATACAAGGAAATCATGGGAATTAATATACTTTTCACAGTCTAATACATAAGTTTGAAAGATAATAGTGTGTAATCAAATCACTTAGATAATATCTATCTTTTTAAGTCTAGCACTATTGAAGTTCTGCTTTGCAATGCCTCATGTATGTCTATATTTTTTGTCCATGAAAACATATCCAAATATTCATCTTATTTCTTACACAAACACACATTTTCACACACTTTCATATTTCACTTTGTGCTCAGAGTGTGGGGGAAAGAAAAGTGTTTCCTTAAAGTAATGTTAATAGTGAGTGTGGTCCTTTACCTGATGAGGTTTCCGATGTACTGGGAGGCCATTCCTGATATGATCTGGTTACGCATTCCACCTCCTCCTCCTCCTCCACCACTTCCTCCTTGTCCGCTGGTGGTGAGGACAAGCAAACAAACAAAATAGATTTTTTCATGCCACAGAAGAAAGATGCAAGTGACAACTGAGCATCAAAATAATGTGTGTTCTAAAGTGCATTACTAAAGAACTTATAATAATATTGATAACAATAATAATAATAATAATATAACAATTATAATAATAATAATAAGAAGAAGAAGAAGAAGAAGAAGAAAAATAAGAACAAAAACAAGAATAACAAGAAATAGAACAACAATAATGTAACACAATATGCTTGTATAAAAAAAACAATACAGCAGAGGTTGACTTCTTGCTCTCACCTTACCTGCAAATGCATGCAAGAAAAGAGCAAACAGCAGGACACACTCATGCAACAAAACATGCAAAAATGCAGGGGAGTACACCAAGAATGGCAGTATTTACCTGTTCAATTAAATGGCAGCATTAAGAGAAAAGATTAATGTTAGTGTCATCATAAACAGACATTAATTGGCACTGCAAACACTAAATCAATCACTTTCACACTAACATATTGCATCAAGGAAGGAGTGTTAAGACGGCATCGCGTCCACACAGGTATTGCAATCATGACGGGGGCAAAGTAACCATCAAGTCCATATTTTGCATCTTGATGGGAGGGAGAATAAGTGTATGAGGTCCACATATTGCATCATGATAGGGAGATAAATAGAGTAAGAGGCTACCCAATCATTCCTCCGATCACATTAGAGATCAGACCACCAAGGAAGCCGCTGTCCACTTCTCCGCGCTGCACTGCCTTCACCCGGTCATCCTCTGCCTTCTCACTAAGGTGTTAAGTTAGGTTAGTGATTTAGAACTCAGAAAATGATGAGCTCAGAATTGTGTTGAGCCATTAATGTTTGAGCCACACGTGAATGGTGAATGCAATCACAACAACACTAGTGACTAATAACACATCTGGTTATGTTTCACTAGACTCCATGCATATTAGGACTTTTTGTTTATATTCACTTCAGTTTATATTAATGCATAAAGCACACAGTGGATATTAGTGTTTGATTTAGTTGCATATTAAAAATAGTCCAGTGATCTTTACCTCATGATTTTCTGGACAATTTGTGATGCAATATTTGCCACGATGGGATTGTTGGTATTGGCATCTCTTGATGGAAGGATTTTCCCCTCAGTGTCCTGACTACAGTGAAACAGAAACATTACCTACATGTGGTCTGTCTAACATGGAGCATAACTATCATCACTTTATAACACAAATATAACGTTATGCAGTTCTCTTCAAGGTTTTGCCACACACAATGCAGCATATTTCAACCATTAAAGGCTTCATAAGTATATAACACTAGTTAAGGGAATGAGCAACTGCCTAAGTTTCTGTACCTGACAATTTCCTTGATAACAGATGAGGTCACCGCTGCTACTAAATCATCGCTGACACCACCTCCCTCAGCTCCTGGTGCCTCGGGGCGACCCCTTCACCCATACAATTAAATGCAGGTTTTAATTTACTAAGTCAGTAAGAAAATAAGATATCTATAATACTGCATAATATCTTTGATCACACATCATTTTGCAATTATTTGTCAAAATCTATCAATCTGTTCATTCTGGAGTTTCTATGTTCACAAATTAGGAACAGGTGTATGTATTAGTACCTGAGACCGGTCACAATGTTGGACACCATGCCAGACACCGTGTTGGAATCCAGTCCAGTCCTTTGTGCTGTGTTCTGTCCCTTGTCTCCACTACACCAAGAAGGCAACATCAGGTTATCTTGAGCCAGACCAACATCATTATTCCTACTAGTTTTTCTTTCATCATCTACACCTCACCATATCTAATATATACAATAACTTCAATAAGAAATTAGGCATGAAAAAACTATATGAGTTTGTACGTAGTTAAGTCTACCTGAAGAGTTCCCCAATGACAGATGCTGCCATGGAGGACATGGAGCTTCCGCCGCCACTGCCATCAGAGTGTCCACCTCTGTTACCACTGCACAGATAAAAGACAAAAGTTAATAGTTGCAAAAATGACACGTGGAAAGAAAAATAAGATGTGCTGGATATATATGTGTTTTCCATATGCCTCAAGAAGCAGAAAATTAGATAACATTCAGGACACCTAGTAAAAAAAAGTTGTATAAGTTCTGTGCGACTGGATTCTTCAGCAGAAATAAATTGTACTGCAGGACAAAGTTGGAAAACCTTCAAGCAAAGAAGAAATTACAATAATTAAAAGTTTCATGACTCTGGAAAGCCATTGTCAAGACTTCTTTATGGTACGGCAGATGCATACATAGAAGCATTTCTCTGCAAGAACAAATAGTGTGATATGGCAGAGATAAGCTGTGCTCAAGTTTCATGAAATAAAGCAAAGTAAATATATATGGTTACTCCATACTCATAAATGGTAACCACATGACAGGAACAGCAAACTCAAAACATAAATGCATCATTAAAAAAAACTAACTGAAAACACACACATTAGAAAAAAAAAGTTGTAAACATTTGGGTCAGCCAGCAAGCAGCAACACTTTATCAATGACATAGTATTAATCAACGAACACTAAGATATAAGCATTCAGCCTTTCAAAGGAACTTCAGACTACGATAGAACAATCTTACGATTGCTCATGTATACTATACTATGCACTTCAGGTTAAGAAGTTGCTAGAAGTGACCCACAAATAATAAGACAAGCACGCCTCATGACCAGTGTGTCCAGTACCTCATGTATTCACAGATTGCAGAGGATGCTGCCTTCGAGATGACAGAGTCTGACATCATTGGCTTATCTTCACCCGATGGAGTCTCCATGTTGCTATCACAGAAAACAGTTTACTCAACCATTACAAAGGTTTTTCAAGGTCATGCTCTATTATTTTCATTTAAGTCATTAACTTCCCTTAAAAGCTATGCTTTCAAATTATAGTCATCAGCAACATGAATACATATTTGTTCATGTTTTATGAAATAGGCCTAACAAAAGTTACCTTTCCTGACTTGTTAAGTATGTAGTACAGTATTTAACTTTTTTATAATTTCAGTTTCCAAACTAAGTATGATAGTGTCAAGATACCTCATCAAGCCTTTGACTACACTGCCAGTCACACCAGACACCAGCTGCTCAGTGGCTGACTGGGAAGCACCTTGGTAGGCAGCTGTACTCTCCTCAGTGCTGCACAAGTGTTTCAAGAACAAATGTACAGTTATAACTCCCTTCCTATATCCTATTCAAGTAGTGAGAAATATTTCAAAATTCTTCTAATTTTTCATTTATAAACATACGATTGCATTAACAGCATTAAAAAGTTCAAAGTCTGTCTCATCATGATTGTGTTTAAGTTGATAAGACAAAGTACCTGAAGAGTCCCTTGGCAACGTTTGAGGCGATGGAGCCAACTATTTGTTCATTTACACCTGTTGTTTGCAGCTGACTCATACTGGACTGGTTACCACCACTTGTCAACAAAGATTAAACATTCATATTGCTTACAGGAGAATATGTATATCTATATATCATTGTTGTATATACTGTATGCTATATAAGAGAATATATCACATTTTCATGATAATCTACATATTGCAAAGAAGTGAAATTTCACGCCAGAGACTATAACAAGGTGTATCAAGAGAGTGCAAATATGCATCCTCTGCTGCCCTTCTGACCTGAACAGCCCCTTGATAACATTGGTGATGACGTTGCCTATCACATTGTTGGAAGCTGGAGGCGGGGCATTAGGCACATTCTGATTGGCTGCCTTATTGCTGCACGGTTCACATAAAAGATAGTGATTCATTAAGTATACAGAGAGTATTATACTATATTTCATATATTCAACAAGAATTTTTTATTTTGAATGCAAATTTGTGTGGAGTTATCTTTCATGTATTCATTCTGAATTCCCAAATAATACTTTGATGAAGATAAGTTTTTCTGTGTGACAGCTACCTCATGAACGTTGAGAAGATGCCTGAGGCTATGGAAGCCAGCATGCCTTGGTTCATGCCAACCTTCTGCAGGGATGAGGCGATACCTCCACCCTGTTGACCTCCACCACTACAGGTCAAGGAACATTCCAGAATAGACACGTTACTATCCTTCTAAATATTAATTGTTTTTCTATTCCATAATATAATCATTGAAAATCTCGGAAAGTTTAAAGACGTAATTCATCATGTCAAAACTAGACATTAACTGATTAAACAGAATAAAAATAATGCATTGCATCTCGGGTGAAATTATGATCGTAGGACTGTGTTTCATAAGCACCTGAAGAGTCCTTGCATGATTGTGGAGGCAATGCTAGACACCTGACCTTGACCCTGTGACCCCATGTTGGCTCCTCCCCGATTCTCACTGCAAAGCAACACCATCAACACACGCACACAATAAACATCACTATTCACTTCAGTATTCCTCAATATTTGAATACTTTCCTCTCAAGGATGTACCAGCCCGTGCATTATGGGTCCTAAATTTGGCTGTTCTATTTCATTTATAGCATAGCTTCTCAAATTTGTTAACCAGTCAGATGTTACTAGATCAGTGATTTTATAGTTTTACCTGACAAAGCCCTTGGCCAGCCCAGACATGAGGCTTGACAACAAGTCATTATCTGAAGTAACTTGCTGGTTCTTTGCTGGAGTCGGCTGATTTCCACTTACATCACAAGAAAATGCATACTTGTAAGTTGATTAAATCACCATCATTATAATAAAATAAGCATGACTAAAAAGTATCAAATAAATTCACTACTAGTGCTTAATGAATGTGTAAGAGTTAGTGCCTTTAGCAGGATTTCTTCATTGTAGACATAATCATACAACAAAACCAGCTGATTAGGCCACACTGATAAGGTTGGCTTCACAAGTTTTTTCCCGCCCGGTAGGGTTGGCTTCACACAAGCTGTTTTGTGCTGCGGGAAAACTGTCCAATTTATAAATCAATTAAGTTCAATCAGACTCTTCACACGGTGCCGGCGCGGCAGACATTCACTCGCCTCTGCCACAGATGAACCACAACTGCCGCACGGGAAATAACCGTCCGTCTGAAGTGCTCCATTGCCTTCAACAGTATTCTAGAACGCTCATCGCTGGGTGGTTTAGCAGTGCATGAGGCGGCTGAATGTCTGCCGTGCAGGAATCTAGGTGCGCGCGGGCACCGTGTGAAGGGTCTCATTGAACTTAATCAATTTCTAAATCGGGTGGTTTTCTTGGATGGGAAAATAATGCTCATGTGAAGCGAGCCTAAATTAATACATCGTACATATGTACATTTAGAATTATGAGCATCAAATGATAGAAACTGGATATATATACATATATATATATATATATATATATATATATATATATATATATATATATATATATATATATATATATATGTATACATGTGTATATATATATATATATATATATATATATATATATATATATATATATATATATATATATATATATATATATATATATATAAACACTGTTTAAGTATCGGATCATAATTGAAAATGTCCGAAAAACAAAGTCAGTGAACCGTGTCAGTGTAAGAGAGAACAATAGAATCTCTTTCAGCCCAAGTGACACATATATAGCACATGAATAACGTGAAACAATGGAGAATGATGCGATGACACTCTGTTTCTCTAAAAGCCCTGAAAATGCAAATAAGTGCAAGAAAATTATGTATATAAAATCAAACACACATGATTATTCTCTTGGTCACTCCACCAGGATGCTGTAATTAATCCAAAACAGAAACAAAAATATTACATCATTGATTGATAATAATTGTACAGGAAAAAGGTACAAGACAAAAATTCAGCATTAAACAGTAATAAATCTGCAAATAAATAATCACACTAATTAAACAATTCCATTAAGTTTAAGGCATTCAATTCAATTTCAATATAATTTCTAAGTGACATTAAATTTACTCCTTGAGGTGAGACACATTAAATTATTTTTTTCTGTATGTGGTCCTTGCATTTCTTCCATACAGACAATAATACATAAGTTTTCATATAAGCCCTTTCCTGAAGAAGTGAACTTGCATCCATAGAAAGGAGCAAAAAGTTGACAAATAAGTAAATGCTAATAAAATATTATGAATAAAAATAGAGGTAAATAATTAGATACACACATACACACACATGGATGTTGTGACTCTGTAAATTGCTTCTACATACTATCAAGTAAAACTGACTTACCTGATCATTCCACCAATATAGTTGGCAGCCATACCCGATATCATGTCATTCATGCCATCATTCCTGCGCTGACCTTGGTCCTGACCACCACCACCACCACCTCCCCTGCAAAGTCATCCCCAGCAGATAAAGACTGATCCTTATAAGAGATTATCCCCACACTGGAGAAGCTGTAGTTACATACTTAAAGCATTTGTAAATCACACACACACACACACACACACACACACACACACACACACACACACACACACACACACACACGTGGGATTCTAATCATGTTGTAATGCTTCGTGTTTTTAAACGCAGAGAAATTTACCTAAAGGAGTAAGATGCCATGAGAAGGCTGCGGCCGGGTATGGAACCCCTGACAGTACACTGAACGTATTGTCAGTCAGACCATAACCTTCATCTAGGTCCAAGTGGAATTTGGTCCACGTTGACTGTCCCCTCACTACATAGCTTTTCCTCCTTTTTAGATAAATTTCTGTTGTTTCTGGGCACTGCATACATCTTCTAAGTCTCCACCTTAAACAAGTGGAACTGGGACTTCTCCACCTTCTCTAATCTTCAAGTTTTCTGCTACTGGTAGCATCTCTTTGATACTGGCCACGGTACGAAATCCCAGTGGTACAACCTTCACCGGAGATCTTCACCGCTGCTGCCATTGTAATGACTCATGTTTTGAAATACTAAGAAATTGATCCAAAGGAGTAAGTAGCCAAGGTCCAAGTGGACAACATTGACTGACATTGACTCACTACAATAAGTACTAATGCATAAATTGTTTCAGAAAATGTTTGAGTTCGGGAAGTTAAATCAATGCTCCACTTTTATTAAATTCCATTAAAAATTAAGAAGTTACTGGTCTCATTTTAACTTTTTTTGGTAGTTAAATAAATGGATGTCTTGTTTGCATCTAACAATACCTATCAGTTGAGTCTTGCAAACATATAGCAATATCGATGCATCATCGGAAAGCCGATCAAAATTAATTATTTTCAGTCACATGAATGGCTTATAATTGTCTGTGCATAAAATTTCATGGCAAAGATTTGGGAAGCTAGTTTTTGCATGCCTGCATCTAGATGGAATGGCAAAGTATTAATCTTCATCTTATCAGCTGTTCTTTTCATCCTCATCTTTTAAGTTAAAAAATGTATGATTTAATACAACAAAATTTTGAGGAGGAAATTTCCCTCATAATGTAAAGGTTTATTTTTGTCATATATTTACTGAACGATTATTGAAGAGTATTAGCTTGAAAGGGTGGACCTAATTCTGATGCACTGTATACACGTTCACAGTCAAGTTAGTGCACACATGTTAGTTCACATGTCAGCTGTGTGCATGCAGGTAACACACATGTAGTTGCTGTTATTAGTATCATTATGAGCCGAGGCATGGAGCGTGAGTGAGGTGGTGCAGGGCTGGGATGGGAGTAATGGAGTGTGCAGCCACCCAGCTCACCCTAAGATCCCTCCAATGATATTGGATGCCAATCCTCCACCCTGGTGCTGGTCAGGTGGAGGGCCATACTCTCCCTGCCCACCTGGTCCGTACTGGCCAGGGGGTGGGCCATAACCCCCTCCGTACTGGCCAGGGGGTGGGCCATAGCCCCCTCCATACTGTCCTTGGGGTGGGCCATAACCCCCTCCATATTGGCCAGGGGGTGGACCATAGCCCCCCTCATACTGGCCAGGGGGTGGCCCATAAGGACCGGGGCCACCTCCATACTGACCAGGTGGGCCATAAGGACCTGGACCTGGCTGGCCACCTCCTTGAGACGGTTGTTGGCCATCACTGTCAGGGTGGTTGTTAAGTACATAGGTATACACAAAGTATACACAAGAATAACACAATGATGCTTCATTTCACGTTGTAACTATGTGTACAATCAGCTATTCCACAACAGTAAATAATGATACTGCATCAAATTATCAACACTCTTTTGCTCTACATAGTTATTGACATATTTCCATTGATCTTTTAAATGATTGGTATTAATAACCAATAAATTTACATATGCCATTATGTATGCATTTTAATAAATTTATGCAGAATCAGACGAGGAAAATTTTGTCCATTTAAAATTTTCATCTGCTTTTTTTTTTATAAGATTTCGTTATATAGATGACAAGGTTGACATTGCTTACTTAGGTCATGGTGCTTTGATGCATAATTGTATAACACCCATGACAATTGGGGCTTACAATTTTCAACAAACCTTGATTCACCTTCAAGAAATATTTTGTTTATCAATAATATACTTGACCTTCATTGCAGTTTTGTGTACACAACCTTTCATCAGGTGCATTGGTACTGGTATTATTTTATGCATAATTATTTTTGATTCCTGATTATGAATACCTGTATTACTCATATGTTCAATTATCTTTGCATATTTATTGATGAGCTTCATCATACTTTTTCATCATCAAAATTCATGAAGAGAATTATTGAAAAAATGAGCCTCACTGGGCACGGCACTGGTACTCACCCGCCAAGGAAGCCACCGATGAGTCCAGACAGCATATCCCCTCCACCTCCACCTCCGCCTCCGCCTCCGCCTCCACCTTCACCCTGGTACTGTCCTCCACCCCCTTGGTATTGTCCACCTCCCTGGTACTGTCCTCCACCTCCCTGGTACTGTCCTCCACCTCCTTGATACTGTCCACCTCCTTGATACTGTCCTCCACCTCCCTGGTACTGATCACCTCCTCCTGGACCTCTGCATTGAATAAGATATTAGTTTAGAAAGATTCCTGGCAGCTCCTCCTCCTCCTCCTCCTCCTCATTTCACCATGGCAAGCACAGCTACAGAGGGAAGGAAACATGAGCCATCTGCTGCAGTAGACACAACAGTAATCTATTCATAACTAAAAGGAAGATATGTTCACTTCAAGGATAACAGCAATGTAATGACCACACCAAGGCCAGATGATGCAAGGATTTATGCTAAACCTTCATCAATCATAGCTTAATAGTTATTTTGAAGTTTGCAACTGCTCAATTCCAGTATACCAATCATCACCAAAATCAATCACACTGTCTATATCCAGACTTGCAGAGTAGAAGGTAAATACATACATACATATGTAATTATCATATGCCTATAACATGCCAATATATAGTTAACATGCCAATTTGACTTACATGTTGAACAGTTATTCAAACGTATGACTGACATTTTCTTATACATACACTTCATGACACTTTTCTTCATTCCTGTTCTTATCAATACTTCTTCATTAATACTCTATCTACCTAGATGGCCATGGAATCCTTAACAATCTTCTTAGAAACATCATGCTACGCCAACCATCTTCAAGTGTTGGGTTATGCTTCAGGCTTCGCTATAAGAGCTTCACAAGTGTAAAACAAATGAATAAGGGATTGATGATAACACAGTTTCTCGAAACTACCTATTTAAGAAAAACTTGATTAAAACTGGTCATTACTTGGCTATAACGATGATTACATTATATTTAACTACAAACAACGATAACTAAGCACCTAGAATACTTAGATAACACAATAACCTTGTATTAGCCTCGATAATTACTAAGTTAACTCACCCATAGTATCCCCCGGGCTGCTGAGGGTTGTTAGGTCTGGTGGAGGAAGAAATAACGCAAGATTACCATAAAGCAACAACAACACAACACAAGATAAACACTATGCAAAAGATAAATAAATCAATAATGTTTATTAAATTGTTGATGCTTAACTATGTAGTATTGTAAAGATCTTGTCACGTAGTATTATCTAGATATAATCGAAATAGTTACACATTGAAGGTATAGCTGATTTTTGTACAGTTAAATATACACATATTAATGCTCCAATGTGAAAAGAAAAGAAAAAAACCAGACATGGAGATAACTTAAAGATTACGGAGAAAAATAAGACTATAGTAACCTCAAATTTTCAGGAACGTTCTGGTTGAATGTGTTAACCTGCACTGACCCGAGTGCTTGATCTGCACTGACCTGAGTGTGCTTGACCTGCATTGACCTGAGTGTGCTTGACCTGCACTGACCTGAGTGTTCCCAGCTCGTCTGTGATCTGGTCAGTGACATCCTTGTAGCCTTGGTTTGGCTGGTGGTGGCCCCCAGACTGTTGGTCCCTGCCGGGGCCTTGCCTGTGTCACACAACATGCAACTCTTAGCGGGGGGGGGTGGGGGCGGGGGTTAGTGATGCAGGAGCCAGCCAGCAGTGAAGGCAGGTTAGTGGTCACTGGCTACACACTCAAGGTAATGCATAACTCAAGGATGCATGGTATTACTTCACACAGTTTTAAAGCTTTTATCATCACCCTTTATGGTTTGGGTGGAAGCCTTATGCTCTATGGAGAATAAAAGCATACTCATCTATATCTATCAGTGATTTCATAGTTTAACCTAACAAAGCCCTTGGCCAGCAAAGACATGAGACTTGATAGACAGATGATTTTACAGTATGATATGGTCCCCCGTTTACCTTAATACAGCATGCTGACACTTATACTCCCCCTCCTCGTAGTGATTACATGACAGGTGGTCATAATCTTGTATATAAACACGCAGGGATAACTTCGTGCATCACCATGTACTATCTCAAATAACATCAATCATGCATAATTAAACTGTTTTGGTTGACATGTATTTATCTATTTTAATAAATTTTTTGCAAATTTTGAAAATGTTGTGTTTATGGCAAAGTGAATTCATCTGCTTTACAAACTAAGCATAAAACCTTGCTTATTACACTGTACCTAAGTAGTTATTAGCGGCTATCAAGCATGCAGTTTGGTAGCCACACTAGCTTTTAACAGGAACACTTTAGCATAACATGTTAGGATGACAAAAAGCCACCAGGGCCTATCTAGGTAAATAGTAGATAAGAATGACAAACTTACTGGCAAAGCCTCTTTCTTTCTCACTCTGTTTTCATGCATGTTACTGGTGTTTGCTTACGTGATGAAAAGCTGGCTGGGGTAGGATGTGACTCCTGTATACTCAAGAACACCTCACCTGTTTCTATCGTTGCCCTTATCCACGACGTCCTCCAGGATGTCCTGCCCGACGTTCTTGAGGAAGCCAAACATGACGCCGCTCCTTGCTCCTCCTCGCTCTCTGCTAAACACTTATTACTGCTTACTGAGGTATTCTTGGACGGTCAAACTGTGACAAGTACACACATACAACATATATAAGAAAGGTAACATACGGAGGAAATAAACGGGTTGACAATTAATATATACACGATTTTCTGCATATACAATTAAAAACGACTCCATGAACATAATAACACGAATTGTATGAGTAATTACAATTTCTACATAACACCGTTAACACAATCTAGTATCGATATCACTAATCACCACGAGGCGGCCATTATATATATATACTCCATAATTTGGTGTAACATTTTATGCAAATCCACATAGTATCACGTCACAGAGATCATATTTTCAGGTGATTTTATATTATTATTTTCCTTAGATATCACATTGCTCTTCATGTACGTATGAGGGAAGGCTTTGCCGCAACCATTTCACCGATAACTACAATATTTATTTTCAGCACCACGAATTTATCAAAGTTAATGGAATAATGTATACTGGAAAGGCTCCTCGCAATTCTCCATAACAACGATTACCAAACAACAGTACGAGTCATTATCACACCTCCTCACAAGGGTCTTCCCGTCAGTGTATGCAGTTTTGATGTAAGTAATTTTCATGTTAACAGTGAAAGTAACAAAACAAACTACCGTACAAAATGGGAACATACTTGTATAAACTCTCTCTCTCTTTCTCCCACACCTGTGCACCCGAACATGCAACACGACACAGGTGTTCTGCCAGTGTTCTGTCGGTGCCTCGTGACTGGAAGAAACACGCGGACCTCCTCCTCCTCCTTCCTTATCAAGAGTGTACTTCAATATATAATAACCTCACGCATGTGGAAGTGAATAAATAGACACACTTGATAAATGAAAAAATAAGGTAGCCAAAGATTATCTATATATATGATTTTTCAGGAGATGTGAGTTCAATTATAACGTTGACGGCGTTGGAGCGGCGGAAACGTACAGTAACATAGGCAGTAGTGAAAAAAAAAAACTACCTTTCCTAACCACTCCTTTCCCCCTCTTCCCCCGTATCTTCCAACCTCTAGCGGCGCCTCACTTAATTTTTTTCCCCTTTCTTCCTTCCTTCCTTCCTCCTCCCCTCCTCATGATCCCCACACCTACCGCTACCTACTTCGGTTGTATATTTTGAGACGGTGACTTCAGTACTACAGAGAGAGGAGAGAGAGAGAGAGAGAGAGAGAGAGAGAGAGAGAGAGAGAGAGAGAGAGAGAGAGAGTGTGTGGCGGCGAAAGACTAAAAGACTATAAAATGATATTATTGTTTACATTCTGAAAATGCATTTGATAAGCCATTAAATTCCTTATATCCAGAAACTTTTGGTTGAGAGAGAGAGAGAGAGAGAGAGAGAGAGAGAGAGAGAGAGAGAGAGAGAGAGAGAGAGAGAGAGAGAGAGAGAGAGAGAGAGAGCATGTGAGTGAGTGAGAGAGAGAGCGTCGGGTACATGAATAGGAATTTTAGGCGAAACCCCGCTATAGTGCCACTTTAATCTGGCCTAGTCCTTTTTGGGCAACTTTAATAATTGCATGATTACTGTGAAAGAGTGTGACAGTGGAAGGGAAAACTGTTACGAGTGTAGCTAGCTAACAGGAGGAGGGCAACTAACATATTCTAAGAGCAAGGGTAGAGAGGAAACAAATTTAAAGGGACTGAAGATAACAAATAAATCCGAAATAAAAAAGATATGCACAAAATCTGACATTATGCATTGAAATGTATGGATAAGGAATGGAAATAAATAAATAAAATGTTTTGATAGGTAAACAAATATATGTTTGACTGACAAATAGGATGACCTAGATAGGCCCTGGTGGCTTTTTGTCATCCTAACATGTTATGTTATATATGTTAGGAAGGAGCAACACTGAAATAATTATAAATAAATATATTCCTGAGGAGAAAGGGAGAGAAGGAAAGTTATATAACGAAGGGCGGGATAAGGGAAGGAGGGAGGGAGGGAGGGCAGGGAGGGTAATGGAAGCGGAAGGAAGGAAAGCAGCAGGGGCGTTAGGGTGGCGGCAAGAGGAATGACAGGAAAGAGGTGGGGAGGGAGGGAATGTGCACGTTAAAGGCGGGAGGGCGAGGATGGATGTCATGAAAGGAGGGGAAGGAGGAAGGGAGGGAGAGAGGGAAGAGGATTAAGGGAAATGGGCGTGGCAGGTCCCCTCGCATGTTTAAAGGGACTATTTCTGGCGTGTTCCGGGAAGACAGTCTCGGCGTCACTCCCACCAAAGATCAACGATGAATGAAACAGAAGCAATAGAGGAAATGCACTTGATTTAATAGTGTGTCCTGTCCCTGAACATGGAAAGACGCGAATTGTTCAGTATCAGCCACTTAAACGAAGCTTCAAGTAGGTCTAGTTTTTCTTTCACTCTTGCCAAAATACAACGCAAAAGGTGTGTGATAATCCTTGTTGTCAATCTGTGAATTCGGTCCTCAATGATCAAATAATCTTAAATGCATATAAAACCGATGGATATTGATTGATTTTTTCACCCTAAATTAAGAGAGTTAGAGTAATTTAGATTTCACAGATGGGTGTTTTGAGGTTCGTGCAGCAATGACACGACAAAGGTTTCGCTCGTGCGTCTGGCAGAGGGGTGAGGGAAAAGGCAGTGTTACCAAGGCAAGGTTGGCTGAGCTCCAAGCAGCTATATGAGCCTTTAGTAAAATGCCGCCAAGATTTCCCCGACCCTAGCCCGGCCACTCCTTAACCTTGTTCTGTATACTGAGATGATATACTACATCTTAACACTCAGCAGCCCACGTGCTTTCAAACTCCCATGTCAATCACTCACCCATCCACCCACACACACATTCACACACACGCTCATACACCTACGCCTATGACTTCACACTCTCTGGTATGTTTCGACACACTCACTCTCTCTTTCACACACACACACACACACCTGCCAGCACCATCATAGCCGCCGACAGCCACTTTTACATCTCTCTCTCTCTCTCTCTCTCTCTCTCTCTCTCTCTCTCTCTCTCTCTCTCTCTCTCTCTCTCTCTCTCTCCATACAAACACTCTACCACTTCACCTAAAATAAATAAATAAACATATAAATTAATGAATAAACAAGCAAAGTGCACAAACTCTAACAGCAAAGCAGCAACTAAACAAATAAAAACAGGAACTACAGAACATGATATGCAAGACCATCACACACACACACACACACACACACACCCACCCATCCACACACACACACACACATAGTAACAGCAACTGCACCTCAGACAAACATACTTGCATAAACATAAGCATACCAAAAAAACAAAAACAACTATTAGTATAAAATTTAGATCGATTCCTCAACGCACTCAATAAAACACTCATTAAAGTCAATTTCTATCATTAAAAAACAAACATTATCATTAAATTCAGACTCTACTCGACGCACTCAATAAACATTCTTATTCAACTCAGTGACATAACTGTTCTGTCATTACTCTATCTATCTATCTATCTACCTGTTTTATATCCTCATTACCAGACATTTAGGGTTCAGGGAGACTTTACTCTCCCATCCCCTTCTGCGTCCTGTCATGACACTAGCAAGATAACGGCTTGCAAAAGTTGATAGAGAGGAACCTGTTTGAGTATCATTATTGCCTTTCGTCCTTGTATCCGTGCGGCCAGCGAGTGTGTTTGACAAAAACATGATACATACACGCAAACACATTTAAGTGTAATGAACATGATGGAGATAATTAACTAATACGTCCAGTCATGTAATTAAACGTTGAATCCTGTAATCAAGAACAATCATCATGTCTGTTTTTACAAGGTTCTGTCTCGGCAGGAAGGCAACTGACGGTGGCCGCTGATCCGTATTGGGTCAGGAGTATCGATCGGGTGAGTGGCGGCTATTGGGACAGCTGCAGTGTCTGGCCCAAATAGACCTGCAGGAGAAAATGACGAATTAGATGGTATTACTGTTGCCGCAGTGACAGTGAGGCCCGTCCTACTTAGCTACTGACGGCGTTGTGTACAAGGTCGTCCGATCGATGGGTTAGGTTGGCTCGTGTGACAGCTACTCTTGTGCACCTAGGCATCAATGGGTGGTAATGATTTACTCACTAAATATGTATTAACTATTATTTGGAGGAATTTCATGCGTATCTCTAAGGAGTAGATGCTCATGTTCAGCGTGTTAAGTTTGTATGTATGGATCTGCCGGTTGGATAAGTGTTTACTACTGCAGCCTGCCTCTCTCTCTCTCTCTCTCTCTCTCTCTCTCTCCTCTCTCTCTCTCTCTCTCTCTCTCTCTCATAAAACGCACACACACACACACACACACGGCCGGCTGTCTCGAGAGAGACCAACAGCAGAGTGTACAGTGAAACAGTGAAGCAGTGAAACACACACACACACACACACACACACACACACACACCGGTAAAGTCGATTGTACTAAGCAACAGTGAATTTTTACATCCACATTATCACTAGGATAAATCTATCTTAACACTTTCCGCTTTCCCTCACACAGGTCAACACTGCCGATCGATGCACCTTCACCTCTCACTCGTTTACTGACACAATGTAACAGCGTGCTTCTTGTTTGCGTTTATCATGCAAGGTTCCCGCACTGCCTGTGGTTTGGCTTCTACATGAACACCACGCTGGCTTCACTCCAGGACGTATTCGATTTATATTTTACTCGTCTCCCCACCATTGTCATGCAACGCTTCCTGCACCAACACTTGTGTACACAAATATAGGCTGTGTTTTCGTTACTTCTACCCTGGGAAGATTAGTTGAAGAGAGGGGAATGCCGACAAGAGAGTGGACGGTCGTCTGTACAACTACCTTGGCTGCGGCGACCAGGCAGACTTGAGAGATGACGTCATACAGTATTACCAGCGCTGAGCTCATACCTCTACACGAAATTTCGGCCCTGCATTCCATTAATTATTGTTTATATACGTTATATTCATATACAATAATTACCTTGATATTTAATGTGCCTCATTATATCCAACACAGGATAATAACATTACAGTTTCTCCACTGGAACATCCACTATTTTGTGGCAAAGCTGCATCTATCTGGGCGGGCGCAGCCTACGGTGAAGTTGTCTAACAGGATGACTCATGAGTCAGAGGACTGATCATCACATTACAGCCTTACTAATACAGTTGTCGCTTTCGCTATGATGTCAAATTAGTGATGATAAATATACTAAACGAAATCACGCATTAAAATTACTTTTAATACGTTGTCATTGAATGTATTCGAAAGCTTTCGCGGCAAAAGGTTACACATGCACCTTATGTTGTCTGACACATCAAGCAAATGTCAGGCTACCAGTGCAGGACAAGTGCTGCAGTTTGATGTTATGAAGACCTCACCCAACCTGAAGCCCAGCCCGCCTGGCTCCACACCCTCCCTCCCACATGCCCACACCAGCCTGCAGGCACTTATGACTCGTGAAGGTCAAGGATGGAGGCTCGGAGAGGGAGGAATGAGAGGTGAGGATTTCTTGAAACACATCTGACTTCATACTTGTCACATCTCCATCGCCACGAATACCTTTTTAGTTTCTTCTTGCAAAGCTATAATTATATTTCCCAAAACTAGACACTAGCTACGTAGTTGTGCCTCAAGAACGACACACCGGTACCCAGGGTGTGGATGACTATTACACACTGTTGAAAGGTGACACGTTGGTCCTGACTCACACACTCGGCTTCCTGGGCTCAAACGCAATTTAAACAAAACGTTATAAATGAAACGCACTTGTTGGTGTATTTAATGTAATTATGAATGTCAGTGGTCCCTTCTGTGTTTAATTATAGATGGAAGAAAAAAAAGTCCAGCAATCTAGTATATCGCAGATTGGTTGGAACAGTAACTTGGTACAGCCCCAAGATTAGTGAGGAGCCTCGTAGGCCTTACCAGGGGGGAGGGAAGGCTGCTGCAGGGACACAGGCGTCACAGGAGTGCGTCTCACTTCTCGACATCGACTTGCGAGACGTCTATTGAGCTGATGGTGTGGAGGGCGTGCTTGGTGCTGCTTCAACTTGGTGAAAGAAAGTAATGCTGGCTGGTACTATGCCTATGATCCATAAGTTTTGGGGCTCAAATGTATTTTTAACTGTTTACTTCCTCTATTTCCATTTCCGGCTGAATACAGAGAACGGCGCCGGAAATACATCAACCGGTGATACTGAATAACTATGCAGTGATAATATGTTTGTAACTAGACCCTAAGTAAACACAAAGGTACATAAGATAAACTGCACTCGTTCCGAAAGGATGAAGCAACACTAAAACATGACTTGAATGCAATAAATAGATATAGTTTAGTACTACTACATTGGTGGAATTCTTAAAGCGAGGGTCTGCTGGCAGGTAGTCTAGAGCATACAGAAAATCAAACTGAATGTTGATGTTTTCATAGGTTCTTGTGTGGTTTGTTGAGGTGACAACTAAACTTATTTATGTGTCTGCATGTAACTAATATAATCACCCATTAGCAGGCACACACACACACACACACACACACACACACACACACACACATCATATATATATATATATATATATATATATATATATATAGAGAGAGAGAGAGAGGTGTTAGTGTATTCATTCAAGATTCATGAGCACCCGTTCACTTGTATCTGTGAGTGGTGGTAGTGTGAGTGACCAGCCGTCAGTGACAGACAAGAGTGATGGAGCACCAGGAGGGAGTGTGCCAAGAGCAGCATGAATGTGCCAAGACACTGAACACCATCAGGTCACTGCAATACACGTAACATTACACTTCATCATTCTACGTACGTTACATCGTCATTGTAGCTTTTGTCTAGCTGTGTTGTGTTATGTGTGTTGTGATAGGTGTAAGCAAGGTGTAGATAACGATAAGAGGGAAGCATAGAGATGATGGATTGCCGTTCGAGCTGTTTTGTGATTCATGAAGTGACTCCATCAAGAACGATAACCACGTAGATCCGAGACATACTTATGATGTTAGGCCTCAGTGAGGAATGCATAGTATGTACAGTAAATAAGTGAGAAAATTGATGAAACAAAACGACCATACTTTGTAATACACGCTATCTACGTTTTTCTTATTTGTTCCAGACATGGAATGACGTCAACACTGTAAAGAGGTTAACACTCTTCCTTAATGCTGCTTCACCATTGTGCTGCTACCTAGAGGAGCTCAATGAACCACAGTCCAGCTCCAGCGCCTTACCCCAAGCATCATCCTGGAGTAGTTATAAGTTACATTACTTTACAGTTACTCACATGTGCAGACCATCACCAGCCGAACGGTCAAGATGAAACAAACCAAAAAAATTTACACATGGTGGTCTTTATCGAGATAATATACACAAGTCTTTGTTGTGTGTCCAGTAACAAACGTTTTTCTTATCACTAGCTTACACTTTTCCGCTCCTCGGCCACGGATGTCAGTGACTGCTTCACGTTACTTCACGCCGTTGAAGTCCCTTACGACGGAGCTCAGTGGTGTAAATATGGCAAACAAACCTGTTCCGGGTGATTGTAATAACTTATTTCACCTGTAAACACCTTATGTATACGTAATCTTGACTCACTATAGTATTATAAACGTAAGTATTTTGGTATACGAATGAAGGTTACACTGAAAATTAGAAGCACTACCTTTTGTTCCTCTATAAACACAACTACACACTCACTTCCTCTTTCCTCGACAGCAGAGGATGCACTACCCATCCACCCTCGGGGACACCATCACACCGCCGCACCTCTCCCTTCTAACGGGATGAGAAGCCCAAAGTTGTCTGGTACCAATATTTCAAGCACACTTTTATGCATTTATAAACAACATATCAGCGTTTTAACAACTGTTCTTTGTACGTGTGTTGATTCTGCGTCACGTTCCAGGTCATCACGACGGAATCATTATCCAACACTGGTTTAAAGGTCTGAGTTGAGTTGGCAACACTTCTCGCCATGCTCGTCGCCCTCCTGCTGAGGGTTACGCGTGAAATGATTTAATTACGCAACTACGATGCCTCATTAATACTGTGTTCACAAAGGACTCAATATATATATATATATATATATATATATATATATATATATATATATATATATATATATATATACAGAAAGAGAGAGAGAGAGAGAGAGAGAGAGAGAGAGAGAGAGAGAGAGAGAGAGAGAGAGAGAGAGAGAGAGAGAGAGAGAGAGAGAGAGAGAGAGAGAGTGTGTGTGTGTGTGTGTGTG
>JAPQNM010000016.1:12409931-12434931 GCA_029783475.1 Metacarcinus magister | reverse complement strand
ACCTTCTCTCCTTACCTGACTCCTTCACTTCCTTACACTCCTTCCCTCACTCCCTCACTCAATCACTCGTTGTATTTAGTAGTAGCCACGCACCAAAACCCGCTACAAGATCCTAAATAACCTACGTAGAGACTCACCAGGAAACTCAAGTAGTGCCGGAGTCCTTGTGATCAGCGCCTCGACACGACCCTCACTGCTCCCCTCACTCACGCAACCAGGCCCAAGGGGTAACTAGCGCTGCTGGGCGGGCGAGCCTCAGACGGGGCCCAGCTTACTCACTGCCCCTCTCTTCTACCTCTTTTTTCTTCTCCTCTACCTCTCCCCCCCTTACAGAGCTGCCAACCAACCCGAATCTGAAAGTACTTACGCCAAATTAATCTGTTTCCCTTACCATAGGTTTTCTCAAAGATTGATTTTAGGAAAGGCAAAGATGAGTGGACATCAATGTAGGTATGTATGTCAGGACGCATAGCCACGAAGGAAGGGCAGTGAGAGAAGCCGCTGGAGGATTCGTAAATTTAGAATCGTGTTTACCAGAGAAAGAGTGAAGGTAGACGTCGTGTAGGTTCAGCTGGGTGCATGGGTCCTCGAAGCTACACGCCTGCTACTTTGAGTTGGCACCGCACACAATCATTCACCAAAATACCGCACGTTTGTAGGTTCCTGCGGCGGTACTCTGGCCTGACGCGTCCCCTGAACTACACCCAAGGCAGGCCATGGGCGGGGTGGACGAGGGAAAGTGTTTGTTAGGATTAGAGGGAAAATCGTCATTGGGAAGGAGCTTTTGTCACTGAAACATTAGAAAAAGTTACAATAAGTTAGTATTAATTTTTTTTGTGTGTTGATACATCTTTATAACCTAAGTTCAAGGCTTAGTTAAACATCTCATTCATCACCATTAACCACGAATCACAACAGTTATAAAACAATGAACCGTTTCACTTCCACTTTGTCATAATGTAAACTACCAGGTTGATGGATTGATTAATTGTTATCAAGGCGCCGCAACCACACAGTCATATGGCGCTACCGGGAGAGTACTTACCTATGAATGCTTACCTATGAATATATATTGGGGAATTAAGAAGCAGACGTCTTTTGGTGTCCCCCACCTCTAAAGACTAGTCAGCCAATATCTTTAAGTGGTTTTAATATGTCTATCGTACCGGGCTTTGAATGTGGCTATTGTTGGGGCGGTAACTACATAATAACAACAAAATAAAACAATACCACTCTTTACAAATCATAGTGAACACATACTAAAGTAGCAACATAGTAAAAAAAAAAACAAAAAAACATTATATGAAAAGTGAAAGTCAAACCAAAGCCGCACCATATGCAGCCCAGTACAGTTCGATGATCCACTCAACTGATTCACTATTTCGAAGCGTCACCTCGCTGGCCGTCACTACAGTCGTGTGGTGTCCGCCGTCACGCCGACCTGCTGTCCAAGGTCCTCGGAGCAGTGACCACATAAATCAACATACAAAAAGGTCAAGTGAAAGAAAACGCTATACGAATAGACTTAATTCTTACCTATAGTAAGTTTAAGAGGCTATGAAGGGCTTACTACTACTGTCGCGGCCTTCCCAGCTGCCTAACATGTCACCCCTGCTGCTTCTGTCGCTGCTGCTGCTGCTGCTCACTTTCTTCACCCAGCCCGCCAAGTAAGCCTAGAGAACATATGTAAAGTGCCTCATGGTTAACACATGTATATTTCTAGTGTATTATGATTCGTGTTGCAACCACTGAGTATGAGGTGTACTAGGGGCGTGGGAGTCAACTACCTCAAGGTGGACAGGAGAGAGACTCGCTACCAGCCTTCCGCCTCCCAGCCAGCGTCGCCTTCAGAAGCATCATCAAAGGTAGGATGAGTGCGTGAGCTGATGAGTAAAAACATTTAGGATTTGGTGATGAAATTAAGAACAAATAAGATAAAGTAGTGATAAAATGAAGAAACTGTAAAAATGAATATTAAAAAACTTCATGTATAGGGTGATGAAATAATAGAATAAAATGGTGAAAAATAGTAAGAACACAGTGTTATGAAACAATCGTGGTGTGTGTTGGTGTGTGAATGTGATTAAGCATCTCTTTGTATAATACATTCCTGTCTACATTGTATCATGCATCTTTCCCTCCTCTTCCTTCCAACGTTTCATTAGTATTTCCTCCTCTTCCTCCTCTTATCATTCCCCTTGTGCCTAACCTCCCCGTCTTTCCTCCTCTTGAACGCCTTTCCTCCCTCTCTTCCTCCCTTTCTTCCTCCTCCTCCTCCTCCTTGGGACTATCGCCTTGCCTGTCACTCCCTCCCTTCCTTGTGTCAACACTTCCCCCCCCCCGCTCTCTCTCTCTCTCTCTCTCTCTCTCTCTCTCTCTCTCTCTCTCTCTCTCTCTCTCTCTCTCTCTCTCTCTCTCTCTCTCTCTCTCTTTACACCACTTCTATCCTTCGTTGCACCCCCTACATGCATCCAACACCACCTATCCTTCCTCACCTCCTCACACACCCACCACACCTGCCTCTCTCCCACCCATCTCATACCTCCTTCCTTTTACTCAACACACTTCCTTCCCTCCCGCAGTATCTATCGGAGGAGGAGCCGTGGATTGCCTTGGTGCTGTCCTTGTCTCGGATGCTGGGTCACATGGTAGAGCAGTACATTGTCTCCCTCCCGAACTTACCCCTCGACTGGGCCACCGCCTTGAAGAACGCCAACCTCATGCTAGATAAGACCTCGCCCACCATAGGACCGTTGAAAAGCGCGATAGTGGGCATGGTTGCGTTGGCTGTCCCTATAATGATGCAGGTGAGAGAGAGTGCAAGATAGATAGATAGATAGATAGATAGATAGATAGATACGTAAAGATAAAAAATATGACACAAACCTACATTTTCATCAATACTGTGATAATCGACCGTACTTACTGAAGTTTCAATAATAACACTGCAGTACAATTGGTGAAACAAGTGTGTGGTGTTGTGGAGGTGGAAGGTACTGCTATGATTTACAGTTTCGTAGCCTTCTCCTGATGGGTGAGAGTCTTGTAGTAAGGCTGGGTAATATAGTGACTTCGAGACGGTAGTTACGAGGCTTCATATTGGTAGTGCATCATGTCCGCTACACGTACAAGGGCGTGGCAGATCAAGGTTATATAGGCAAGAGGGAGAGTGCGTCGCGGGGTCATCAAGGAGAGGCTGTTACTTGGGTAATGTTATAGAACTTGAACGTTTCTTATGTCTCACTCCTATCTTGCTGTGTGTCCTGTGTACTGGGATCTACTTTGCTGGAATACACGTCATTATTCGTAATCGTAATTCGTAATAGCTAGTGGTAGTGAGGCTTATATTGTAAAAAGTGTGATCGCCACAACTTCAGTAATTTCTGTTCGGTTGATTTCACTAACGAGCGTGGTGGGAGTGGTGGTGGTGGTGGTGCCTGGGGGTGCATGCTGCTGCTTGTCCTCCGCCTTTACCTTCATAGTAAGGTTTGAAATTTTGATTGTTTGTCAATTATTCAAAATGTAATGGAAGGAAGGAACACACACACACACACACACACACACACACACACACACACACACACACACACACACACACACACACACACACACACACACACACACACACACACACACACACACACACACACACACACACACACACACACACACACACACACACACACACACACACACACACACACTAGTTCCTTCACCCTTGAGTGTGTTCCGCCTTGCGTCACAGCACACACGCGGCCCCAGTGTTTATAAACAGATCACTTCCTGTGCACTGATCACTTCCTGTGCACTGGGCTGCGTGCTGCTGTACTGCTGCAGTGACACGGACCAGGAGTATTGCAGTGTAGGAGTGGCTCAGTATATCATTGTAATAGTGCATCAAATAGTCATCCGTTTGTAACAATGGTGCTTTAAATGCTTTGGAGGAAAATAATTGATTTAACACCTCGTAGAAAACGCGGTGTAGCTTCTGAGCAAGAATGGCACAGCGCTAGCAAATCTTGGCAGGCCAGACGTACAAGGTTAGGTTATATGAAGAAAAAAAAGAAATGCAAACGATAAGACTTATATACAATAAACTATAACCCAAATCACTTAAAACAATTAATGCACTAAGGAATGATGATAAACTACACTAATACCTTGGTGACAAAACATATGTAAGGGACTTATCCACTTACCTGCCATGACCTGGGTTCCTCCGCTGCAGGTGGCTCGGTCCGTGGTGGACAGCGTGGCCAGTCTGCTGGACAACAGTGTGTTCGTGGTGACGGGGCATGGGCTGGGACGCCGCTCCGTGCCCCAGGACGTGACGGAAGAGCTGACGGACGTGGTGCTTCGTGTCGTCCACCTCGTGACGCGCCACCTAGGCCGCTGAGTCTACCCTCGAGCACCAATGTTTTAACTACGTCGCTAAGTTGTCTAATAAAGGACTTTCCCCTCAATTTTATATATTGTTTCGTTTATTCATCAATGTGAGGAATGTTTACCGATTGTTACCCTTTAAGACGTGTTGTAACGGGTTCATAGTGATTACAAATTCATTGAAACTAAATAAAAAACTGTCATACCTCAGTAATGGCATCACAAACGTGTTAACTTTATCCATTCACACCCGTCCCACCAGCCATCACTTGATCCCGCTGCCGGACACCTGCACCTCAGTACTGAATCACATGCTTGTCAGGCACGTCATGCGGCGAGACTTGCACGACCACAACATTATAATGCAAGGAACAGCACACAGCGAGACCACACTCGTCTTGGTCGTTGGTTTTTACGTAATATCTTAAGGCATATGGCCACGCATGCGCAGAAGACGAAATCGCCAATTACTTTAGCAAACGAAATCATCACTAGCAACACTGTTCCACTATATTGAAGTAATTAGTGTTCTCTCTCTTTCTCTCTCTCTCTCTCTCTCTCTCTCTCTCTCTCTCTCTCTCTCTCTCTCTCTCTCTCTCTCTCTCTCTCTCTCTCTCTCTCTCTCTCTCTCTCTCTCTCTCTCATTTCTTTGATAAATGTAACGCACTCAATAACCTCTTCACCACCTAGTAGACGCTGTGGGAAACCTTGAAGGGCTCAGAAATCACGTGCCTTTGTATAATGGAAAGGGAAAAAAAGCAATGGGAAGTATTAGAAAGTCAAACTAGATATGGGAATACGATAGTTAATATGAAGAAACATTGAACACCTACATCTACCTTGACTGTTCCATCAATCCACGAAGGTCTGATACATTATTTGACTTTGACGGAAACGAAGGGAAAAAATTAATCCATTTACAACCAAAATCACCTGAAAAAACACATTAGGCGCCCCAGAATTAGGTTGCTTGGTTGGTTGACACTGTGATGTTCAAGGGTTTGGCTTGGTAATATTGTTTGGTGTTGAATTTTAATTAATACAACGCATAAAGTATATATAGCAAATAAGAAAGGGTCGTTTAATATTGAAATATGAATAGTTAAGTTGACGTTGATTTTTAAAGAAGAAAATGTAAGATCGAGAAAGTTTTGTTCTGCATTGTAGACTTGTGTAAAAATGACGCTTTGGAAATTATTTATGCCAAGAAAATAACGTTATGCAGCTCTGTTAATGTGAACAAAATATATTTATTATCCCCTTTTCTCTCTCTCTCTCTCTCTCTCTCTCTCTCTCTCTCTCTCTCTCTCTCTCTCTCTCTCTCTCTCTCTCTCTCTCTCTCTCTCTCTCTCTCTATGTCTCTGTCTCTATGTCTCTGTCTCTATGTCTCTCTCTATGTCTCTATGTCTCTCTCTATCTCTATGTCTCTCTCTCTCTCTCTCTCTATGTCTCTCTCTCTCTCTCTCTCTCTCTCTCTCTCTCTCTCTCTCTCTCTCTCTCTCTCTCTCTCTCTCTCTCTCTCTCTCTCTCTCTCTCTCTCTCTCTCTCTCTCTCTCTCTCTCTCTCTCTCTCTCTTATATAAACTCGGTAGAAAATATAAAATGCCCTCGAGACATCTTGTAATTTCTTTTTCTCTCTCTCGCCCTCCACACAGTGAATCGTTGAGTGAATAGTTAATACTTTTAGAATATAACCATTGCTAATCCACCACATCCTCATTTCCCTCCGAGTGAGGGCAGCTCGGAGGACGTGCCGTTCATCGAGTGGGAGTTGCTAGAGCTGGGGAAACCTGTGTTCCGGGGTGCGGTGTTCATTGTGTACAAGGGATGGCTGGTGCCCAACGGCTACCCGCTGCCGATAATCTTGAAGCAGCCTTTGCCCAGTGCATACGGACCAACCATGGTGGACAAGCTGCAGAAGGAGGCGTTGGCGCTCAAGGCGCTGGAAGGTCTGGCGGGTGTCCCCAAACTGTACGGGTTGACCAAGACAACTGACCCCTGCAGCATGGGTATCGTGATGAGCTTCAGTCCGGGCCGTTCCCTGGCCAGTCTGCGGGATGCCATGAGTGCTCGGAGCTACCTGACCGTCCTGATGCACACCTGTGCCACGCTTCTCAAGATCCATCAAAGGGGCGTTGCCCACCATAACCTGCGTGACGAACACATATTGATAGATGTGTCAGAAGACGGCAAAGTGAGGTCTTTTAGCATTATTGCCTTTACTCGGGCACAACGAAACTCTGGACATTTGGAGATGATGATTGACGCGGAGATGATCCGATCCATGGTGTCCAATGTGTATGACCCAGTCACCTCCGACCCTCACGCTAACTTCTATGTGGCACGTGACCGTATGAGCAGAATTGTGCATGGATGCATGAGTGTGGGACAGATTATGGTGGAACTGTGCAGCATTCTTCACGACCACCCGGTGGACGCACCCTGCAAACAACGCCCGTGACTGGCTGCACGACATTCACAATCAAAGTAATGATCGTAACAGTATAGCAGTAGAGTGTCTCTTTCTTATATATATGGCAAAAACCTAACATTTATTCATGTGATGTGTTACTTATTAATTGTCAGTTTTGTATCGTGTTATTAATTGTTACCAATAGTCTTTTGCTTTTCCATGATGCAGGTCTACAAACTTTGTATCATCTTATCCTTATCTGCCTTGTGTGTTGTCAATAGACACTATTCTGCCTTCCTTCATGTTCCCTTCCTGACCAGTCTCAAGGCTTGCTCTGCACCTCTTTGATTATCTTCATTATAACTTGTCTCATGATTCTTTAACAATATTCTCAGCAACTCAGTGGGCGACAAGATACTCAACGTCTATTTATGTTCTTACCTTTCCCATTCTGGTCTATTAAAAGATCCTCTAGACCAGCCTTGACCCTTCACTGAGCTGCTTACGGGAAATTGTGTTTGATTCTTTACTAGTGGAATTTTCTCTTTGTGTAGTGTAATGGTTGTCGTGCCTTCAGTAAAGATTCCTTCCAACGCCTTCACAGATTCCTATGACTTGCTTATCTAGTGTTTATGGAGTTTTGTGTTGAATCGAACACCTTGCCGTGAGCCAGGAATGCCACGCACGGCGGGTTCTTATTTTCTATTGGTTTTCTCATTGGTCGAACAGTGACGTGCATGGGATCAGATTTTTTTTATATCCACTGGACGATCAGGTTTATTCGCCACATTATTTAAAGTAAAATAGGGAACTAATTCTGTTTGTGATTGTTTCTGTGATAGCTAGTAGGAGTAAATTAATTGCATATTGATTGCTTATAAATGTTTAATGTTCCTTTCTTGTAAATAATTAGCATGCCAGTGACATACTTACAGGTTGTTGATACAACGCAAGGTTGAAAACATTGACTGTACGTATTGTTGTGACAAAACGTTTCTCTTTCTTTGATCTAGTCAGTAATTAACAACCATCAGGCCATTATGTGCTGCTACTAACGATCGTCTTATTAAACAAAGCTTGAGTCGGAATCTCTTACAATGCAATATTTTCTCTGTTATTTCTATATTCTTAATGTTTCTTTTTCTTTTTAAGGTAAAATGTGTATTTTCATGCGCCTTTTTGTTGTTCAAGTTATGGTTTTGATTAATTTTTTTGCTTCCTAGTGCGTCTGTTTGGTCTGTTAGTTGTTTGATTGTTAGCATGATTACTCTTAAAAAGTGATGCGTTTCTTTTTACATAGACTTTACTAAAGCAGGAATTCCTGACTGACAACAACTGATTCAGGTCTTTATGAGGGGCTTTTGTGTGTGGATTACTCAGCCTTGACGGAGGTTTGTGGCGTGTGAATGGTGGTGTTGTTTACATTGAAGTCACGCGCTACTAGGGGAAAACGGGTTAGTGCTTCCTTATACCTTCTTAACACACATCTTTACTGAACATTTGGACAACTTATCATCATGACGTTTGTTGAAGCTTGTTGATTAACTTAAATGATCAAATAATTAGATTGTTATTAACAGGAGTTGCCTTGTGTAGGTCAACTGGCCTTTTGCAGCCAGAAGGGAGGCTTGACCAGGCCACGCCAAGCCAGGTCAAGCCACCTACCACTGGTCTGATCCCTTCTCCTGAACCTACCAAGGAAAGACACATCCAGCTGTAATAGTAGATTTACGACGCTCACTCAGACACATAAGCCTCCTTCCACGACACACACACACACACACACACACACACACACACACACACACACACACACACACACACACACACACACACACATAAACAGACAGAAAGAGAGAAAGAATAAAACAGAGAGAAAGTAGACAAAAAGGAAATAAAAACTAATGGATAAAATAATCATGTGGGTGTCGTTTGGTAAATGTGGAAATGAAATGAGTGTATGGGAAGGAAGAGCCAGGGAGCACTGTAGGGGCGTGGGCGGGGTGTGAGTGGAGTGCAGGTGGGTGTAGGCGCGGGTAGGAAGGCGTGGGTGTGTGGGGTGCAGGCGTGGGTGGGTGGGCTCCTCCGCGTGGGTCAATACGCCAAAGTTACACATGAGTGGGGGGGGGGAGGCGTTCAGGTGAGAGAGAGAGAGAGAGAGAGAGAGAGAGGAGAGAGAGAGAGAGAGGAGAGAGAGAGAGAGAGAGAGAGAGAGAGAGAGAGAGAGAGAGAGAGAGAGAGAGAGAGAGAGAGTGTTATAATACTAAGGTTATTATTATAAGTGTCAAATACATACAGTATACATAGATAAGAGAGAGAGAGAGAGAGAGAGAGAGAGAGAGAGAGAGAGAGAGAGAGAGAGAGAGAGAGAGAGAGAGAGAGAGAGAGAGAGAGAGAGAGAGAGAGAGAGAGAGAGAGAGAGAGAGAGAGAGAGAGAGAGAGAGAGAGAGAGAGAGAGAGAGAGAACGAGAGAGAACGAGAGATAGAGAGCGAGCGAGAGAGTGTGTGTAGGCAGGGAGGGAAGGAGTGAGGTAGGTAGGGAGGGAGGGGACAGGGAGGTAGTAAGATGACTCCCAGCAGGTCCTGTAGCGAGTTTGGGCCACACCCACTGCGTACATACACCTACGACACACACACACACACACACACACACACACACACACACACACACACACACACACACACACACACACACACACACACACAGAGAGAGACATCTAAAAAGAATGGCTGACCAGAACTGTAGCTTTGACGTTATTTGACACCTGGGAGACGCTTGGTGCAGAATGCGATGGTACAGCGAGATAGCATCATAATGGGTTTTCACTCTTGTTTGGGGGGAGGAATGGCTCTCGTGTGAGGGGGAAATGTGGGTCCACGTCGGCAGTGCATTCAGCGAGATAGCATTGCCTTCACTCTTATGTTTTGTAGCGAGTGACAGCAGCGTGTGGTATTGTGAGGTAACATGTGGAGAAAGGTGGGGCGAGGTACAGTACGTTGGGAACACTCTATACGTTATGGATGGTGAGGTAATAGAGGACGTGCAGGTAGTCCTTTGTCAGGTGGCAGTTACTGTATCACGTAGAGGTGCAGGGAAGGGATGGAGTACCTGGAGTGTAGAGTACGTTCAGTGGGTGGCTTAGAGAACAAAGATACTGTGGATTATAATAGTTTCCTTCCTTGTGTGTTCCTGTAGGTGTTTCATTTTACTAGTCTTGGGTGGAAAAGTGAGCAGATGGGTAAGTGTTATAGATTAGGTTTGGTTAGGTTAGATTAGGTAAGGTTAGGTTAGCTTAGTGTTTAGGTTAGGTTAGATTAGGTTTAGGTTAGGTTAGATTAGGTTTCGGTTAGGTTAGGTTAGGGTTCATTGTGGATATAAGTCATTGGTGGGCAGAGTAAGGCCGGGGAATCACTGGCCAGACGCTTCCTGCTTCACCAATCAAACACAGAATGTCAACTGTGGTCCTTTATTCAGTGTGCAATTACAGAGTTGGCAATAACAGTTTTCGTAATAAATAATGTTTGTGTTTGAATGTAATTAGTTGGTTCTGATGTTTAATTAATTTATTCCATTCAATACTGTTTTATATGGTATTGATTTAAAAATTTCAAATAAAATATTACGTTTTAGATAATTTTTCACTCTTTGTATAAGAGATCAATACAGGAAAAAATAAGATATAGTGGAAGAATTGGTAATTAAAATTTTTCTGTACATATGTAAAGTACACTGGATGAATCACAGCTATGGGAGGAATTGTTGGAAATCACACTGACGAGGAAATAGATTCATGTCATGAGGCCGCTGGGAGAACAGTGTGTGTGTTTGTTATCCTTGAGGGTAAAGGTGAAGCAGGTGGTGTGTTGGGACAGTGGTGAGTGTAGTGATGACTCCGTGTTCCTGGTGACAAAGACTGAAAGCAGGGGTGTGTGATGCGTTTATCAAGTACCAATGTAGAACAATCCATATATAGAGTGTTACGTGTAAGGAATGTATGAGTGAGGGGCAAATCTGGCAGTTGTTTAGTGACAAAGATTATTTGATTTTTAAAGAATCAAATAACTAAACTCTATTCAAAATAAATATGAGGTGCATATGAAGGGATGGTAACAGGAATAATGAAAGTATTTCCTGTATCTCTTATTTTTTTCTCTGTATATTTTTTTAATGTTTGATATTATAGTAATGATAAAACTGAGTCCAGATTCGTGTTCAGTATGACCGAAAACCTATGTGTACAAATTTTCATGAAATTCCGAGGTATGGAAATTTTCATGAAATTTCCAAGGGTACCACCTAAGAATTTTGCCAGAAATCATGTATTTTGAAATAACTCGAAAACTATGAGGTTTACGTAAAAGGAGTATATAATATAAAAGAAAGAGGAGGACACGCCCGTTCTTTTGAGCTATAGTGATATGGAATTGGAACATTAATTTTGTTCACAATAATTAACTTTTCTCCAAAGGTATAATAGATATTGGAAAGGTGATGACATCAATCGATAGATCTTTTCAAGCTGCATAACTTTGTATATAATCCTTTTTCCTGTAAGAGTAATAGTTTCGTAGTAAAATGGCAAAAACATATTCGACCTCAATTCTGGTGGACATTTTCGGACCACAAAATCAAAAATTCCGCGCCGCGGAAACTCAACACCTCCGAATCTCATGAAAATTGTTACAATGATGTTTTTGGTCATGCTGAACACGAATCTGGACTTATTTTCATCATTAACACCCCCCCCCCTTAACCCCTACCCCCCCTTAACCCCTTCATGTATAGGATAGAAGGTTTTTTGCTACTGCCGTTAAAACTGTTTGTCATACACGAAAACTTTTTAAACAAATTTTACTGTAAATTGGAATATCTAAAAGTTTTATTGAAGTCATTTTTCACGTATCTGTGACGGTAAGGAATTTTTGATTTTGTGGTCCGAAAATGTCCACCAGAATTGAGGTCGAATATGTTTTTGCCATTTTACTACGAAACTATTACTCTTACAGGAAAAAGAATTATATACAAAGTTATGCAACTTGAAAAGATCTATCGATTGATATCATCACCTTTCCAATATCTATTATACCTTTGGAGAAAAGTTAATTATTGTGAACAAAATTAATGTTTTCTTTTTTAAATTCTTACATCTATATATACGTTCCAATTCCATATCACTATAGCTCAAAAGAACGGGCGTGTCCTGCTCTTTCTTTTATATTATATACTTCTTTTACGTAAACCTCATAGTTTTCGAGTTATTTCAAAATACATGATTTCTGGCAAAAAATCTTAGGGGGTACCCTTGGAAATTTCATGAAAATTTCCATACCTCGGAATTTCATGAAAATTTGTACATAAAGGTTTTCGGTCATACTGAACACGAATCTGGACCCAGTTTCATCATTACTATAATATCAACCATTAAAAAAATATATAGAAAAAAATAAGAGATACAAGAAATACTTTCCTTATTCCCGTTACCATCACCTCATATTCATTATTGTTATTTCACGATGACATTTTAGTCTCCTTTTTGAAGTATAAGACTTCATACAAGAAAATATTAAGTAAACAATGAAGTGATGTCAGGTGTCTAATTTTTCACGACACTCAGCCTGTCTAGCACGGTGTGGTGATGGCCAGCCTCTTACCCCAGTAGGAGGGGCATCCTCCGCCTTCGATTTTTGTATAGAGTATAGAAGGTTTTTGTCCTAAAATTGTTTATATCAAAAACTTATTTGAATTATGATGAAATAAGGAGTGATCTCTTTAATCATTATCTCAAACTTGATATTTTGTTGTAAATATGGTATACATTTATTTTGCATGAATTAGTTTAGTGTATCGGGTCATCAGGGCCAGACAGTGTATGCAAAGTATCTCTTCTGCTTTAATAGAACTCAACTGACTTTCTCCTCTGCTACACTGAATATTCTAGAGTAATCCTTTCCCAGGAATCGTAAATGAAAATTTCACATTTCAACTCTTTGCTAAACTAAGTTTTCATGAAGTTGGACGTTTTATATCGTCTCCCTCAACCTTACTTCCCTCTCAGATGTTACCTTTACACAAGGACCTTACCCGCCCAAGGCTCATGCATGGAGTACGGCTCTCAGGTGAAGGGAAGCTACACTCACAACACTTCTAAACATGGGGGAGGCAAAGGACATTTGTCTCTTCCGCTTCTCTTCTGTAAATTACCTGTCCTCAGTCACACGCAGCTGACCGCACTGCTGATCTGGTGTTGTCTTTTAGCGCAGTTTTCATGTTCTGAGCTTGTTAACTCTTGTGCTGTTATCTTGGGAACGCTAATCAGCTCATAAATATGTTCTTTCTAACACTGGTAAGAAATTCTGAAGGAAAAATATCTTCTAGATTTATTATAAGTAAATATTAAAAGTAGGTTGCATATACTAGCAACTGAGTTTAATATTTTATTATTTGATGTTATGTCTCCTTCAGTATTATGAACAATGGAAATCAACAATATTAAAACTAAAAGAACATATCACAACAACACATCCATTGAAAGTAAGAAGAGTTCAGGTAATACTAATAAATCATCTCATCTAATTACTTCACTTCTACTAAATCTGCCTCACTCTTGACACAACCATATTTATCTTGGTTAATGTTCTCGTAAACCTCTCGTCCAATAGCGTGTGGATAGTGAACTTGCTTCTGACCTTTCCAGTTATACTCAGTCTTTCCATTAATGTTAGAACGAGTTTTAATAAGGATTTAAAAAAGTATGAAAGTCAGAAACTATTTAGCGTGAACGAGCTTGGAAACATATAATTTATACGTCATTTTGTGCTTCATAGTAATTTAATGGGAAGGGGAAATACTGGGATTATGACATGTGATTGTTATGTACTTGAATACAAACTTCACCACCTTACTGATGCTCTTTTTAGGTTATAAACACGCGATTGGATGCCACGCAAGTTTTGTACGTTTGGAAACATAACTTTTTAGGATTCACGGTGAACATCTACGTGAGTCTCTACACAGTTATTAATCCTCTGAGTGCTGTCAGTAAACACACTCTTTAGAACACACTCTCTTTGGAACACACTATAAAACACTCTTCAGAACACACACTTTAAAACACTCTTTAGAACACATTTTAGAACACACTTTAGAGCACACACTTTAGAACACTGTACCTCCTCGCTGTACCTTCCCTGCTTCCTTTGACTTGGGACACTGGTTATGAGAGTAATAGTATGAGGTCACCTTTAAAAACTTAGACTGATGACAGAGAAGCAGGCAGGCAGGCAGGCAGGCAGGGAGACAGGCAGGCAGGCAGGGAGGCAGGGAGACAGGCAGGCAGCGGCAGGGTGTTCCGGAGTTTACCTTGTTAGCGATACTGACTATAATGGCGAGGGAATTTAATATCCTCTATAATTCTTGCGGCAAGTGTTGAAGGTACAAAGGCTGTGTGTGTGTGTGTGTGTGTGTGTGTGTGTGTGTGTGTGTGTGTGTGTGTGTGTGTGTGTGTGTGTGTGTGTGTGTGTGTGTGTGTGTGTGTGTGTGTGTGTGTGTGTGTGTGTGTGTGTGTGTGTGTGTGTGTGTGTGTGTGTGTGTGTGTGTGTGTGTGTGTGTGTGTGTGTGTGTGTGTGTGTGTGTGTGTGTGTGTGTGTGTGTGTGTGTGTGTGTGGTGTGTGTGTGTGTGTGTGTGTGTGTGTGTGTGTGTGTGTGTGTGTGTGTGTGTGTGTGTGTGTGTGTGTGTGTGTGTGTGTGTGTGTGTGTGTGTGTGTGTGTGTGTGTGTGTGTGTGTGTGTGTGTGTGTGTGTGTGTGTGTGTGTGCTGTCTGTTGCAGAGTAATTCCACGAGTGTTTATTATTATTATTGTACAACTACAGCCAGACTTGGAGACGAGAGAAAGAGAGAGAGAGGGAGAGAAAGGAAGAGAGTGAGAGAGAGAGTACGTCGGTCTTGTGTCGTGATGTAGGTCATGTCACGTCCTCATCCTCGTCAGTAACATGGAAATAGTCAGCTTTGCCGTGTGTTTGTATTGTACAATCCCCTAGAACACACACACACACACACACACACACACACACACACACACACACACACACACACACACACACACACACACACACACACACACACACACACACACACACACACACACACACACACACACACACACACACACACACACACACACACACACACACACACACACACACACACACACACACACACACACACACATATTACTACCTCCCGTACATATGCGATATCCAAAACTTAAATTAAGTCGGAGGAAGTCATCTGCCGGCTCCTCCACCATCATCACCACATGGCATCATCTCTCTTAACTTCCCTCCCTACCTTATTGTACCCTCACCCTTATAGACAAAAAACAGTCACACACTTACTCTTCCTTCTTCCTTTCTCCTTTCAACGGATGCAAGCCTTCACCTTCATCCAGCTTCCCTTGAATTCCCGCCGAGGACGTACTCACACACACTCCAATAGGAACACATAAGGACGGCCGCACCACCGACACTGGCCTGCCTCGCCCCTGATCTTTTTTTTCTTCTTCTTTTTTTGGGGCGCCTACCAGCCATGCCTCTGCCTGATGACGCGGTGCTGAGGTGAGGTGAGGTGCCAATATGTACCTCTTCATACGGTCCGAAATAGCGAGATAAAATGTATTGCAGAAATAGACACTTAGATTCTTTGGAAGATTAGTGATGTAAAATAAAGTTTTATGTTATCGGTATCGGGAATATCACCGTCTCTCGTTTCTATCATTTATCTGTGAACAAGTCGACGAGTAGTAGCTGATAATGATGATGATGCTTCTAGAATCACGTAGCAACAGCCTAGCAGCGAGTCCTGAAAACACATTGTAGTCAAGCTTCGAGTTGGGCAATTTTTCTGGTTCTTTACGTAAGTGATGTTAATATTTCCTTTTTTATTTCATCTACAGCCTTTAGTTTTATGAGAGTTGTATATGGAAAGGTGAGTCAAGAAAGTAATTGTGGTTAATAAAAGGTGGTGAATAATAATTTCACGACAGACATGCAGCACCTCGCCCGGGCAACGCACATGCCAGATTATCCGTAAGAGAATTGTTTACATACATTTTCTTTATCAATCCACTAACGGAAGATACAAAATATAACATAAAACCTTACTTTACATCACTAATCTTCCAAAGAATCTAAGTGTTTATTTCTGCAATACATTTTACCTCGCTATTTCGGACCGTATGAAGAGGTACATGTTGGCACCTCACCTCACCGCAGCACCACGGGGGGAAGGCAGGCTAGTGTCGGCGGTGCGGCGGTCCTTATGTGTTCCTATTGAAGTGTGTGCGCATACGTCCTCGGCGGGATTCAAGGGAAGCTGGATGAAGGTGAAGGCTTGCATCCGTTGAGAGGAGAAAGGAAGGAGGAAGAGTAAGTGTGTGACTGCTTTTTGTCTATTAGGGTGAAGATATAAGGTAGGGAGGGAGGTTAAGAGAGGTGACGCCATGTGGTGGTGGAGAAGCCGGCAGAGCGGAGCCTGGCCCTACCTAGGCTATAAAGTGCAGTGAGTTCCAATGAGGTTAAGATGACTTGCTCCGACTTAATTTATGTTTTGGATATCGCATACGGGAGTTATAGTAATGTGTGTGTGTGTGTGTGTGTGTGTGATGCCCGGAGAGGTGGTGGTGGTGGTAATATTATTATTATCATTATCATTATTCTAGTGCTATATCCATGTCACTGCGAAGGTCACCTGTGTGTTATATGAGGTGCCTTCTTCATGTATAACGCACTGATGTATTATTTTTTTCCGTTTTAATCACTGGTCACGGAGTTAAATGACTGCTAATGGCTGGCACCTTCCTTCTTCCCTCCCATCATCCCACCTTCCCTCCCTCCCTCCATCCCACCCTCTTATCTTTTCTTCCCTCCATCCCTCCCTCCCTCCCTCCCTCCTTCCGTCCCCTCCCTCCCTCCGTCCCGTACCTCCCTCCCTAGCTCCATCCCATCTACCCTCCTTCCATAACCTAACCTAACCTAACCTAACCTAACCTACCCTACCCTGTTGTTCCTCAATGACTGGTGTATTGCTTTTCAGTGTATATTGGAGGTTGTTATATTTTATGGTAATTTTGTATTGGTTTCTGTGTACTGTTTTGCGTAATGTGCGTGGTGGTGGAGTGGTAATATATATATTTTTTTATAGCGTTGTATGAATCCTTAAATAACGACGATATGTATGTACTACGTATAATATGTACGTATGTATGTATGTAATTTTAGCCTGATCGTTTAACTGTTTGTCTCTCTCCATATACTAATGGATGGTTTCTTTCCTCGTAACGATTGTGTGTAATAACAGCTGCGTGGTGGTGGTGGTGGTGGTCTTGGTGATATGGATAGTGGTGATGATGGTGATGTGAGTATGTAATGGTAGTGGTGGTAGTGGTGGTAGTGGTGGTGAGGTGGTGGTTCAGAGAGAGAGAGAGAGAGAGAGAGAGAGAGAGAGAGAGAGAGAGAGAGAGAGAGAGAGAGAGAGAGAGAGAGAGAGAGAGAGAGGGGGAGAGGGAGAGGATTAAGATGAAGGACGGGTCACTGGAGGTCAGCCCATGAAAAAGGAGATGACATATGTCGCCTGATTCGGTAGTTTGGTTAGGAAGAGCCTGGTATACTTTCCCTGCGATCAGTGTTAAGGTTAGGGAGAGCCTTGTACAGATTCCAGGGACTGTACCTTCCTTCCTTCAACTCAAGACTCGTTCAACCACCACCACCACCACCACCAGCAGCGCCCTCTAACAAGGTTCTAAATTGGCCGTTCATTCTTTAGTGTGTGAGTTCCTTCGTTCTTTTTTACGGGTCGACTCTTGGTGTGGGGGGTGATTTTTTAGAACTTATTTTTACACCTTTCGGGCGTGTTCCCACCTGTGTTGAATTTTTTTTTTGTTTATTTGATGTCGTTGGAAGTCCTCTTGCTTTTCCTCCTTTTGCTTTTCCTCTTCCTGCTTAGATCTGCTTGTTTTTCCTCTGTGTTGCATTGCGTTTGTGTCCTCCTCCTCCTCCTCTTTTTCCTCCTCCTCCTCCTCCTCCTCCTCCTCCTCCTTCGTGTGATGCATGTCATTAGTTGATTTATAGATAAACCTCCACCTTAGCCCCCCCCTCTCCCCCCCCCTACTGCTTCGTGCGATTGATGGAGGTTTGAGGGAAGATTAATGTGAATGGTGGTCTCAGTGTGGGAGGGGGCGGGAGGGCGGGGGCGCGGGGCTTATCCGTCTAATTGGTCTGAATGGACTACACATGGGAGTTGCAGTGCTGGTCTAGGGGGAATTTTTTTAGTTATTTTACTGTATTTTTTTTTTTTTTTTTAGGATGGGAGAAGACATGTGTGTATGGGGTGGGGGTGAGGGGGGCCGTTACCTGTATTGTGTTCTTGTTACAGTGGGAAGGGGAAGGGTAAGGAGAGGAGGAGGAGGAAGAGGAGGAGGAGGAGGAGGAGGATGAGGATATAACAGAGATAAGATGTGGAGGAAGAAGAGTGAGAATTATGTAGTGGAAGAGGTTTTTTTTGGGGGTCTCTCTCTCTCTCTCTCTCTCTCTCTCTCTCTCTCTCTCTCTCTCTCTCTCTCTCTCTCTCTCTCTCTAGTACTCCATCTAATTAAACTTTGCCGCTCGGCGTAATTATTACCAACGTTAATCACGTGGTTAAAGACTTCCTCTGCTCCCCCTCCCCCCCTCCTCCTCCCGTCAATCATACCTCCCTCCTTCCTTCTCTCCTCCCTCCTCCCTAATCTCCCTCCCTTCCCCCCACCCTCTCTCCCTCCCTCCCTCTCCTTCGTGTGGGATTAAGCAGTGATTGTTAAGATACATATAGTTACATACATACATACATACATACATACTTAAATTCACATACACAATATCTCATACATTCTTTATTCCTACGTGCATACAGTTCAATAAAGCCATAATACAGTAGTACACACATACATACATACATACACACACATAAAATACAGCAAGAAGTGGGAGGTAGAAAATAAAAATAGAATAGTCTCAGCTTCAGTAGTATACAGTTTTGTCTTGGGTCTTGTTTGTGTCGAGTGGCGCCGCGAGGAAGGCTGGAGGCGGGTCCTTGTGGGTGAGTGTCAAGCTTATACTGGCACTGTGGGGCCTGCGTGGGGGATGGTGGGTGGGGGAGGATGAGGTGCAAAGGGTGAGGGGGAGTTGGGGAGCGAGATGAGGGGGGAATGGAGATGTGATAGTATAGTGGGGAGATTGAGAAGTTTAGGAGGAGTTTGGGAAGGGTGATGGGGTGGTTGGGGAAGGTGTGGTGGGGAAGGGAAAGGGGATGGGTCCGAGAAGGATAAGGAGTGTGGGTAAGAGGTAGTTAGAGGTATTGGGGAAGGAAAAGTGGTGGTGGGTGGAATAGGGGAGAGAGAGGGATTGTGGATTGTTGGTGGGAAGGATGTGACAGGAGGGTGAGGGAGGTGTTTGAAGAGGAAAGGGAGTGTGAGGGAGTGAAATATGGGCAGTGGGGTAGCAGGGAAAGGGAAATATAGAGGAATGGAAGAGAGGTTGAGTGGATGTGAGGTAGGGGGAGCGAGTTCCTACAAGTCTTCACCTGCTGAATCGGGGAGTGTGTAGTGTTGGCGGATGCACGACAACTTTCTGTCTAGGTTGGTGTGTTTCTCACTTAAACTTCCGTGGTGTGGGAGGCAGCCATCATGACCTTGTTAATCATTCTTCAGGGTGAGAGGCAGGCGATGGGAGAGGCGAGTGACGAAGGCTACGAAGGAGCGGTGGTGGGGCGGTGTGCGCGGGCAGCGGCAGCAGCTGCGGACTGGTAGTGGCACTCACAACCGGGCGCTCAGTGTGGGCCGCGACGCCGTCAGAGTCTTACGTGAGGTGTGTGTCGCTACACCTCGTCTCGCTAGGCCCAGCACCCCGTCGAGGCTGACCGACTGACCGCCACACCCCGGAGTGACGACCCTCCGTCAGAGTACGATCCTCTCGAGAGGACACCAGCATCTAGTCCACACCCCCGCGCCTCCTTACCTCTCGGGTAATATTCGTTAAGTTGGTGCACATCAAGGGCTGGGGGCAGCGCACCTGTCCCGCGGTGGCGCCTCCTCACCTGGGGCCCCGCGGCGCGCCACGGGTCATGATGGGCCCGGCAAGGTCAGTCCGGAGGACGTGATTCATCGATCACCTGCTGCAGCCGCGGCCTCACTACCACCTGCTCACCTGAGGCAGCGAGCCCAAGGCTAGGGCCGCCACCACCCCCGCTGCAGCCCCTGCTGGCAAAAAGAACAACCTCGCTCTGCCATCACCCTTCACCTCCACCACCACCACTACCACTACCTGAGGCACACCGACGCAGGAAACCTGAGGCAGGTGAGGGGCCGCTGATGAGCCTCACCTGCGTGCTGGGTTAATGAGGCAGCGGCCGGTGAGTGACGAGGAGGACGAGGCTTTGAACTGACGCCTTTGACGTCACCCTCGCTCCTCACGCCCTTTGTGTGTCGCCGAGACGGACTCCGGGCGGGGCGCTGCTACCGTAGCTGACCCGCTGGTGTAGGAGTGTGACCGTAACTGACGAGTGTGTGTGTTCGAGACTCCTGCAAACCTGCCGCTGAGGAAGGCAAGTCCTGCGGCGGCTCTGAGGTTGTGAGGGCGTGAGGGGAGCACCGCGCCATGCCCTCTGGCCCATCCCGCTGAGGAGGACGTCTAGTAAGGAAGAACCAGCAGGAGAAGGTCGCGTGGGCCTCAGCTGAGCGTCCAGGAGCAGCCATGGGTGAGTACGGCTTCCAGTTTGCTTGTGGTCGAGGTGCCTCTTAGAGGAACGCCTTCAGACCCGCTAAGTCGTACTATACTAACCATAACCATAACGTAGAAGGTGTAGATGTTGGATGGCATGATGTGTGTCACCTGCTCTGCGTTCAGTAGGGAAACACGCTCGTCTGCCCCGCCAATCAGCGTGACGGCCGGTACAAAGACACGTCTGATTGGCCAAGGAGACTTTCCAATGGCAGCGTTCTTTTCTCCTGAACGCGGGGTTGTTAGTGGTGAGTGACAGCCCCGGGAAGGTGGGAGTCGTTAGGTGGGCTGTTCAAACGTGGGCACAATGTAAATATTCACCACCTCAGCTTCACGTCATTAAGTGTCCCCCTTAAGATGCAGCCGTTTTAAAGAGCATGTGGCGTGTTGCTGTTTGCACCCCACACACACACACACACACACACACACACACACACACACACACACACACACACACACACACACACACACACACACACACACACACACACACACACACACACACACGTACCCTTCCATACACGCAAACCAACCCCTTCTACTCCTACACCCACATACACCCACCCATCCATACACACACACACACACACACACATACACACACAAACACCTCGCATCTGCTTTTCGAATAGGACAAAGCGAGAATACAAGTATGAAAAACACACACAACAGAAACAAACAAACAAACAAACAACAACAATAACAATAAGCCACTCCAAAGTCAGCACGACCCTCGTATTGTTTTTTTGGTTGTATTTTTTTTTTCTAGTTTTTTTTCTAGTTTTTTTTTTAGATATTTTTTTTTATATATATAAGTGGACGGACGGGTGTTGTGATGCAGTGTTTCATCCGCCATTCATGTTCCTTCGGGAAGTGCAACACCGAGGCTTCAATTGCTATTCAAAACCTTCGTCTCGTCCTCAGGTGGTCCGCGGCTCCTCGCTTTATGCCTCCTCTGCTTTACATTCTCAGAGACTTCAGACCTTATACTCCCCCCGTCTCCCCCTACGCCCCCCCTCAACCCCCTTCCCCGCCCCCTCAGGGTATGCATTCTGGTGCCTAAGATAGCGTTGCGTGTTTGTTTTTTATTCCCGTTATGGTTGTTTTTGTGAAGGGGAGTGTACTGGGTGTAGGTGTAGACAGTGCGGGTGTACACTCAGCAGAGGAGCGAGTGTATCGAAGAGGCTGCTGGACGCGAGGCTGATGATGATGATGATGATGATGATGATGATGATGATGATGTAGTAATAGTAGTACCGTTTGAACAGCTCACCTTCTTGACTCACCTGTATAAAGGAAAAAAATCTAATTATTTTATTTTTTTTTACCATATACTATATTTTGATAAAGAGGAGAATATAAAAAGAAAACTGACCAAAGAACTGATATAAACTTCTTAGGTAGATTAATTTTTTCCCCATGTATATATACCCCATGTAGATATTACCTGTACATTACTTTGTGTATATATTTAACCAGAGGAATGGGGGCGAGGAACGCACGCACGCAGCCACTGTTACATATATATAAAATAACTCCCCCTTCCGACGCCCCCATCCATGCCTTCCCTTGTTTATTTATAGTGGAGATAGAACAACACTTTGCTAGCGTCCAATGTAATAATTCCTTAAGCCATTATCATTATATCTTCCTGATGATGATGATGATGATGCTGTTGTCGTGGGTAATTTTTTTTGACTCTCTATACTTTGACTAGATACCAAGCCCGGTGTATTCTTTTTGTTTTCTTCTTTGGTTTCCATGCTGCCGAGTCGTAACTCTCATTATTCCTCAAACGAGCCGCGACATAGTTTGATGATGGGTAAGTTCGTGATTCTGGCCGGCATGATACAGCTGATGTTTATTATCTCTATTACTCTCTATACCATACTATTTATTATTATTATTATTATTATTATTTATTATATATTTATTGTTATTATTATTATGGTATTCATCTTCCACGCTCCTTTGTGTTCTATTGTTAGTAGCGTCCTCTGTTCATTTGTTTTGGTTATGACTTCTTTTTTTTTATCGTTCTCCTTTCTTCAGGTTCTTTCTTCTCCTCCTCCCCCTCCTCCTCCTCCTCCTCCTCCTCCTCCTCCTCCTCCTCCTCCAGTGTTCACTATGTTCGTCTTGGTGGTCTTGTTCATTAATCTTACTGTTGTTGTTGTTGTTGTGTGTTTGTTTACTCTTGTGTTGTGTTGTGTTGCTGCAGTCATTGTGTTTCATTAATGTTGTTTGCACCGAGTTGTTTTTCTTGGCCGGTGTTTTCTTGTTAACGTTAATTTGTCTTGTGTATTTTTTTCTTCTTCGCGTCTCATCTGTTTAAACTTTTTCTTTCTAGTTGTTATTTTCTTATTTTTTTTCGTTTTCTTCATTCTATTTTTCTCTTTTCTTTTGTTTCTTTTTCTCTTTTTTCATCTCATCTTTCTTTTGATTTTTTAAGTCTTCATCTTGTCCCTCAATCTCTCATCATCATTATTATCACAATGATCTTCCTCTACCTCCTCATCTTACTTTTCTTCTCCTTTTCCTTCTCCTCCTCCTCTTCCTTCTCCTCCTCTTACACTGCTATTTTTTCCTTCTTTTATTTTCTAAAGGTAAATAAGGGTGATCAATGGTTAAAAAGAGAAAAAGAAATACGTGTTTACATCGGTGTTCCCAAAAAGAATTCAGAGTCAAAACGGGTTGTCCAATAGAGTTTTGAAGGTGTTTCGATACTCTTGGAAAGTATTCAAGTTGTAGGGAAGCGGAAAACACACGATTGGGCGCAAGAGTTTACCAGTGGATGGGATGAGAGAGTGAAGATCCTGGTTAACTCCTGTGTTAGTTAGGTGGACGGGAAAAGGATGAAAGGAAGTAAAAAGTATTGGGGGAAAAAATAATAATTGTCGATGGGATTAATGTTTTACTGTGTGTGTGTGTGTGTGTGTGTGTGTGTGTGTGTGTGTGTGTGTGTGTGTGTGTGTGTGTGTGTGTGTGTGGTAGTAGTAGGCCAGTTTTTGAGGCTGTTACATATTCTTACTGAAACAATACTTATGGGAAAAGAAAATATTAAGGTATGGATAGAAAATCAAGAATTCATTGCAAGTTTCACGAGTTCGATGGAAGTTCAATATTTTCATTATAGTTTTTTAGTTATTTAGTGACAGTTTTCAAAGGTTTAATGCGTAGTTTTGGGTCTTATTGACATACCATCACTGGAACGTAACTGAAAGAATGTCAATAATGTTTTTCCTTTAGTTCATTTGAGTTGTTTTGTTTTCCTTTTTTTTTTATTATTTTTTGGGTCAACAGTGTGAGGAGAAAAAGGTGTTGACGATGCGCTACTTTAGTTGATTTAGAGTTTTATTGACTTTGCTTTAATCTTGCTTGGGAGTGAAAAAAAAATTCTTGCTGCTTTAACGAGTTCTTTAATTAGTTGTCGTTGAAAAATCGCTGTGATTCGCTCGCTTCTTTACGGGGAAAAAAAAATCTTACAACACAGCCGGTCTTTTCCGCCTTTTTAACGGGACTTAATGACTCACGGATGGTCGTTACTGTTTTGTTTATTAATATGAATAAATAAAAGTCCTGTTGACAAGTTCATTCCAGGTATATAACGCGTAGGGAGCATGTCACTTTCCTTCATTAAACCCAGGTGTGTGACGCTCCTTCTTAATTAATGAAAGGCCCCGGTGATAACTTTCTCAGGTTAATTAAATGTCTACAACAAGTTTATTTTCTCCATTAAAAAACAATAACGAGTCAAAACTAAACTAGATCCTCTCACAATATTGAATGTCTATAGGCTAACTTTGGTATACAATTTAAAAGTTGAAACACGTTCGTCTGCACAATTAAAGGTCTATAACACGCTGCCTTGTATAATTAAAGGGCTGTGACGCGCTGCCTTACTCATTCAAAGGGCCCACCGACCCCCTTGTGTCCCGTGTTGGGGGCTGAGTGAGGCGGGGGGGACGCAGCTGGCTAGGCGGAGGCTGTGTTGGGGTGACGCTGAGTTTTCGGGTCTACCAGATGGGGCGAGTACAGCTGGAGGAGGAGGAGGAGGAGGAGGTCTTCCCGTGGTGACAGACAGCTGGACGTGTTGAGGACTTGATGGAGGAAGGCACCACGGAAACTCTTTGTAAGGAGAGAGATAATTCTTCTTCTTCGTCGTCTTCTCTTCTTCTTCTTGTTTTGAAGGAGAGTATCAAGAGTGATGTTCTGGAGTAGCTAGGTGGGACGGAATGAGTCTTTGAGGGACTGAAGCTTCGGGATTCATATTTTGTTTTGTTTTAGTGCGGGTGATGAGGAAGGGGGGAGGCTTGTATGGGGGTACAGGAAGGGGAATAGGAGGCACTCTACATAGGGGGAAACAGAGGTGGGGATATTGGGTGGTACTTTAGATATTAGG
>JAPQNM010000016.1:12397431-12402431 GCA_029783475.1 Metacarcinus magister | reverse complement strand
CGTAGCCCTTCCTATCTCCCCCTTCTCTCCTCTCTCCCTCTTCTTCCTCCTCCTCCTCCTCCTCCTCCTCCTCCTCCTCCTCCTCCTCCTCCTCCTCCTCCTCCTCCTCCTCCTCCTTCTTCCGCCTCATGTGACCGACCCAGAGTATTATTAAAGTGGCTTACCAACTAACCTTAGAGAGAGAGAGAGAGAGAGAGAGAGAGAGAGAGAGAGAGAGAGAGAGAGAGAGAGAGAGAGAGAGAGAGAGAGAGAGAGAGAGAGAGAGGGTTGAGGGAAATATGATACAAGGTAAAAATATAAAGATATAAATAGACTAAAGAAAAAAAAAAGAAAGGAAGGAAAGAAAGAAAGAAAGAAAGTGAGAACAAGTGACGAAAAAGAAACTTGAGTAAAGAAAGTCTTGAGAGAGAGAGAGAGAGAGAGAGAGAGAGAGAGAGAGAGAGAGAGAGAGAGAGAGAGAGAGAGAGAGAGAGAGAGAGAGAGAGAGAGAGAGAGAGAGAGAGAATGCACTGGGGTGGGAAAAGAATCACCTGCTGTCCTTCCCTCCCCCCCCCCCACCTTTCCCTCCTTACCTTTGCGTGTCAGGAAGGAAGAAAAGGAAGAGGAGGAAGAAAAGAAAACAAAAAAAAAGTACAAAAATAGACAAATAGGAATAAATCAATAAAGTTATCAATTCTCTTTAACTTGACCTAACTTGACCTGGTGTTGGGCTCTCTATGACCTCCCTTGACCCCGGATTTTTAAAGGGGCGTCAACTATTAGAGGATCGGGAGGAAAAAACTGGAAATCTATATAGAGGAAAGAGACTCATTTGACTCCTGCCTCCTAGTGGTATCCGATTTCGGGGAAGCTAAAGAAAACGGAGGAGGAGGCGAGGAGAAAATTGAAAGAGAATGTGGCTGTATTTTTCTGGAGGAGGAGGAGGAGGAGGAGGAGGAAGAAGAGGAAGAGGAGGAAGAAGAAGAAGAGAGAGCATGGTTACTTCAGTACTTATTTAAAGGGTGCGAAAGGAAGGGAAATATTGGTGGTTTTTTTTTGGTCTTTTTTTCGAAGTCCCTGTTTGAAACGAGCTGGAAGGACGAGTGTGTGTGTCTCTTTCTCTATTTGAAGCAAGGAGGAAGGAAGAAGAAGAGGAGGAGGAGGAGGAGGAGGAGGAGGAGGAGGAGGAGGAGGAGGAGGAGGAGGAGGAGGAGGTATACGTGCGCTTAATTTGAAGGGAAGGAAAGGAAGGGAAGTTAAGGAAGGAGCATTAATCCTTCACTTAACGAAAGGTGAAAGATAGGAAGGAAGGGATAGAAGATGGGAGGGAGTGTAGGAGGGAGAGAGGGAGGGAGGGAAGAAGGGAGTGTAGGAGGGAAATAGGGAGGAAGGGAGTGTAAGAGGGAGTGTAGGAAGTGTAGGAGGAAGGGAAGTGGGAAGGGCACCTCAGCCTTGTTTAGTGAGCGATATGTTAATAGCTCAAACTTGACGTAACAACAACATTTATATTCCCGCCGCGCCCCACGAGGCTTCCAGGGTGCGGGGGCGAGGCTGTGGGGCGGGGCGATACCAAGGCGTCAGGGTGAGGCGCTATATAAATAAAACAAGGTGAGTCTGTCCCTAGAGTGGAGTGAGGCAGAATATATTGACTTCTTAGGGTGATATGAATTTTATTAAGGTGATGCAGGGTAAGGTAGAGTGAATATGATCTAGGGTGAGCCTGTATGAGTCGTGTCGTAGGTGCAGGGTGATGTAGAGTGAGATAGGGTGAAAATGTTGTACGAGGCGTGTCATTGGTGCAGGGTGATGGGGGTGAGTTTATTTTAGGGTGAGTCTGGATGAACTGGTCACTAGTATAATGAAATAGGGTGTGTCAAGTCCTTAGAGTAATGCTGGGTGTGTCAAGTTTGGAAGTAATGTAATATAAGTCAGTTCTTAGGGTGATGCGTCTTTTTTTCTCCAATTTGGGTGAAGTAGAGTGAGTGAGGCTTTAGGGTGAGACAGGGTGAATAAGTGTGAGTCGAGGCGTTGGTATAGGCAGGGTGATGCGAGGTGAGTTTATCTAAGGGTGAATCAGGATGAGTTGGTTTGTAGGGTGTCATTGGTAGGGTGAGGCAGGGTGAGGCAAGCGATAAGGGTGACGTGTTTAACCCTAAGGCCAGAAATCACTCAGATGATGAGCTAAAAATCTTGAAGAAGAGGAGGAGGAAAAAAGAGAAAATATGTAGTAAAAGAGATGGGGTCACAGTCTTGATAGGAGAGGTAGAAGAAGAGGAGGAGGAGGAGGAGGAGGAGGAGGAAGAAAAAGAAGAAGAAGAAGAAGAGGACAAGCACCTAAGTATATATAGAAACCTGATGTAAAAAAGAAAAGGAAAAATTTTGTCCCAAAGAAGAATCTAATATTTCTCTACCGAGGCGGAAAGGAAGCAGAAAAAAGGAAACATAAAGTGTGAAGGAATGAAAACTTAACCTATTTTTACCTGCACCACCCACTTACGTCTACTTGTTACCTCCTATAAATGTAGTACGTCTGTCTGTCTGTCTGTATGTATGTCTGTCTGTCTATCTATCTGTCTGTCTGTCTGTCTGTCTGTCTGTTTCTTCGTCCATAAAAACAGATAAAAAGGAAATGACATTCTTGGTTATATTTTTTATCACTTACGAATACGAGGAAGAGACAGAAGGGAAAAAAATGTTGGTCAAGGTAATGGAAATAAGATAAAACACACAGGAGGAGGAGGAGGGAGGAGGAGGAGGAGGAGGAGGAGGAGGATAGTGAGGTTAAAGAATAGAGACATTAGGGAAGGCAGGAAGGAAGAAGGGAGAGAAGAGGAGGGAGGCAGGAAGGAGAGAAGATTCAGCATGGAGTAATTAGTAAAGGGCGTGGATGGAAGGAGGGAGGGATGGAGGGAAGGAGGAAGGGAAGGAAATTAAAGGCAAGGGTGAAATGTAATTATGTCCACCTCTCCCTCCTCCTCCTCCTCCTCCTCCTCCTTTACCTGTCCTTTCCCTGTGTCTCTGTCTCTCCGTCTCTCCATCCCTTCCTTCCTTCCTTCCCTCCCTCATTTGTTTTCTCTCCTACTTCCTCCTCCTCTTTCCTCCGCTTCAGTACACGAATAATTACCTTCTTTGTGGGAGAGTAACACTGAAACCTTCCCTCCACCCATCACTTTTCCCTCCATCCCTCCTTCCCTCCCTCCCTCCCTCCCTCCCTCTTCCCTCCATCTATCCCTCCCTCCTCCGCCCCCAGAATGGATGAGTGATGGAGTGACTGGATGATTGATAGAGGGAGGGAAAAAATCAGAATTGAGTGATTGCTGGAGGAAAGGAGAGAGGGAGGCGAGAGGAAAGATGAGGGGGTGAGTGCAAGGGAGAGAGGGAAGGAAAAGGAGGGAAGGAAAAAAAGAGGGAGGGAGGGAGAAGGAGGGAAAGGGAGGGAGGTAAGGAGGAAGGTATAGAGTAAAGGTTGGGTCATGCACCTTTAGTCTTGCACCTGAGCTGTTAGAGAGAGAGAGAGAGAGAGAGAGAGGAGAGAGAGAGAGAGAGAGAGAGAGAGAGAGAGAGAGGAGAGAGAGAGAGAGAGAGAGAGAGAGAGAGAGAGAGAGAGAGTAAAAATAGTTCCCTGGTAAAATAAGATGATGCTATTCAAAGTAAGGTTTATCAATGCACACACACACACACACACACACACACACACACACACACACACACACACACACACACACACACACACACACACACACACACACACACACACATACGTAGAAAGTAGGAACAATGTTGGAGAAATGTATTGTTCTTCCCTCTTCTTCTTCTTCTTCTTCTTCTTCTTCTTCTTCTTCTTCCTATTTCTATTTCTTATTGTATTATTTTATAGTTATATCACAATTTAATATCTTTTTTAATTCATTTATATATTTTGTGTCATTTGATTTTACTGTGACATTTATTCTTTTTTCCAGATTGTCAGATGAGTTGAATTCATCATAAATTTTAATATAAAATTCCTATTATCCTTTGCATGGAAATTTTCACGTTAAAATTTTTTCCACACTGCATGGTACTTTTCCTAAATATTTCCACTTAGACTCAAGCTGCAGGGAGTAGTGGTGGGTGGGGAGGAGTCTTCTGCTATACTATCTTATCTCATTACCAAGTCGAGTTGATTAGAGTAAGTCCTTAAACAGCCATACAAGGACTAACAATGGCTGTTGTTGTCTGGTTATCCATTGTTATGCTATGTAGTGTTATGTTATTCTCCTCGTCCTCGTCCTCTTGTAAACAGGAACACACTTGGGGGAAGGAGAAAGATGACGTCAGCTAAACCCTAGAAAAGTTCACTGGAGGCTGGAGGGAAGGAGGTTGGGTATAGGGGGTGACTACAGTGTCCATGGGGGAGAAGGTGATGGAGGTAGGAGTGGGTGAGGTGGAGTGGCAGGAGTGAGGGGGAGGAGTACAGAAGCAGGAGTGTCAAGATGGGAGTGGAGGCTTGAGGTGTGTGGGTGGAAATTCTACAAGGGATGAAAGGAGTGAAGTGTCAGCAGGGAGTGGGCGGTGAAGCGGGGGTGGACAGCGGCTGCATGCAAAGGTTGTAGGGAGGTGGTGGGTGTGGAGGCTGACTGGGTCGGGGGTTGGGGGTGGGGTGGGGGGGAAGGGTTAAGGCGAGAGCAGCCGACCAGGTGCCTGACTAATGCCTGATTGACGTTCAGGTGAGGTGAGGGGCCGAGGCACGCGCGTGGGTCTGTCCCTGGGCGAGGCTGTGCGGCCACTGTGAACTCCAGGAAACACTCGGCATGACAAGCTGTAAACATGAACACAAGGGAAGATCGGGGAGAAAAAAAGGTGTAATTTCACTTGTTTTATCGAGGCGAAGACTGTGGAAATAATAGTAGAGATAGGAATAAAATGTTTGTTGTTTTATCTGTACTCAGTGAACGTAAATCGTGTTTTAGTGCCAATTTCGCTGCGAGTTTTGTAGGTTAGTTTTATTAATCCTCTTTGGAGCGTCGGGTAAGCCAAGG
>JAPQNM010000016.1:12387431-12392431 GCA_029783475.1 Metacarcinus magister | reverse complement strand
GTCGTTAGGGTGTAATGAGGTTGTGGTAGTTGAAGTAGTTGTTGTAGTGGTGGTTTTTGTAATGGTGGTAGATGTAGTAGTAGTAGTAATAGTTTTTTTAATGGTGGTGTACTACTACTACTACTACTACTACTACTACTACTACTACTACTACTACTACTACTGCGATCACTAAACAAATGCATGTGTATTAATTTTTTTTTTATATTATTCCAACTTTTCTGTGGAATCAAACATATTATTCCTCAGCTATATTGATTATTTATTTTATATTAGTTTAAATTCATATATCAAGTGTGTTCTGCATTTCCATCACCACCTCTGAGTCCTGCTTCCATTCACTGTGTTGGTGTCGGGCTGGTAACGTGTGTCTTTTGCTCTTACAACATTCCCCGTCTCTGCTGACACTACAATCTTGCCTCAACCTTCACCGACCGTTCATATTTTCAAGCTTACAGTACACGACACAAAGTCTTTCTGGTAGTATGAGCTGCATCACCTTGCCACACACTGCCCTCCACCATGTCTTCTCCACGGGTAATGTACGTTCACACCCCTTCGGTTTAAGAGTAAGGAAGCTTGACACAGTTCCTTCCTCGCCCCGCCACAGCGCATCAGCCTGAGTAGCAAGGCAGATCACAGGCTACCAAGTTTCTCTTTTTGAAGCTTAGATCCCTGCGTGAAAGCTGAACACACGCTTTTATCAGCAGCTTAAAGTCTGGTGTTGGTGTCGGTTTTGTAGCCTTTTTCACAGGTCTTACCCGGCGTCGCGGCATTCCTTCCGCCTCTATTTTTATCCCACCGTTGTACGCCATCTTACTACCTCTCTGAACTCTTTATCTACTACAGGTGGGAAGCTGGGGTTTTTATTCTGACACTCGGTATTCTGATAGTAGTTTCCATCTTTTAGTTATATGAATATTTGTTGGGTTGATTTCTAGTACAGAGGTGTTTTATATATGTTTGGTTTGGTTTCCGTCCACGTGACCAAAGGAAGTAGTCAAGGTGGCGTGCCTCGTCCTGTTCCTGTCTCCTGTTTGTTTGCATTTATACACACACACACACACACACACACACACACACACACACACACACACACACACACACACACACACACACACACACACACACACACACACACATGGTTAAGTGTTGCTGTGAAGACTGTTTGTTTACCTTATAACGAGTCCTAGTTTGGAAGACGCGGGGTCAACGTCCTTACATACACATTATTTTTCCCTTATATTTTCCATATTTTTCTTCCTTATATTCTGTTTCGTTTGAAGAATCTGCATCCAGTCTTCTCATCCTAATCCTTCTTCTTCTTCTTAATTTTTTCTCCATTATCTCTTTATTCCTTATTCATCTGTTTATCATTACCGTCATTATCCTTTACCTCCATTCACGATGCTGTAGGGGAATGAGAGGGTGGCGTGGGTGGGGGCGTGGGTGGAGGGGCGTGTGTCGGTGTGTGGGGGGGGATGGGGGAGGTAAGCCATTAATGTGGGTGGAGGGAATGGGATGCACACGCGCGCGGCTCCAAATCACACAAGAACTTACTTTGATTACTTACTCTTTGTACCACCAAGGAAACTTTCAATGTGTTGGCCCCGTCGCGACTTTTTAACCCTCGTGCCTTTGTGTGTGTGTGGGTCTCTCTCTCTCTCTCTCTCTCTCTCTCTCTCTCTCTCTCTCTCTCTCTCTCTCTCTCTCTCTCTCTCTCTCTCTCTCTCTCTTATCACTCTAAGCCATTCTTCGCCAATTCCAGAGCATTACAATAAATCTTCTTTGAGTTACACCATTTATCTCAGTGTCCCCCCTTTGATGACGTCATACGAGTACCAGCCAATAGCGTGAGTGGAATTGTGAGAGACACGAAGCGACGGCCAATGAGCAACGAGGATCACGTGACGTCACTAGTGAGCGATCAATCCTGTTATTTTGAAGGGAGGAAGGTCATTAGGGAGGAAAGTCAGCCTAAAGAGACGGATTTCGACCCTTAGAAGCGACTCGAGGGAATGAACACTAAAGGAATTACTTGAGACGATAAAAAATGGAATGGTTTAAAATTTTTTACATATTTTATTTACATATTTTCATGCCAGTAGGGTGAAATAGGCCTAATTTATTTATTTGTGGTTATTTTCACCATATAAGGAAGATTTAGGTTTATATATTTTCTACTACTACTACTACTACTACTACTTCCTCTTTTTCTTCTCCTTCTCCTTCTTCAGTATTATTATTTTCTATTATTTGTATTTCTCATCTAATGTTTCAATTATTTCGTCTATTCATCCTACATCCTCTATTATCTTATCGTGTTAAAATTTCATCGGTTATCCATTTGTTATATTGATGTTTTGTTAATCCTGGGAGTGGTGGTGGTGGTGGTGGTGGTGGTGATGGTGGTGGTGGTGGTGGTGATGATGATGATGATGATGATGATGATGGTGCTGGTGATGGTGATAATGATGATGATAATGGTGATGATAACAATCCCATTCGTTCCTTTTATTGCCTCAACTATATATTTTTTCCCTTACCAGTGATCCGTCCATGGAAGATAGATAATAGATAGATAAACAGATAGATAAATAGATAGATAAACAGATAGATACAAATAAACACAATAATTAGATAGAACAATAAACAAATAATTAGTAGGATATAATACAAAATAAATCAATAGATACATATATAAACAGACATAAATACAGCATAGATAGATAGATACATATATAAATAGACAGACGGATTAGATTAATAGACGTAAATACATAAGATAAATAAATGTATAAATGAATAACGCTTCAGAATCAATGATTGTAACTCGTCCAATCATCATTCAAGATTATATTGGGATAAAAAAAAAATATCTGAACCGAATTATCTTCTGGACCGAATTCTCCTGATGCAGCAACGTTTTGGGAGGAGGAGGAGGAGGAGGAGGAGGAGGAGGAGGAGGAGGAGGAGGAGGAGGAGGAGGAGGAGGAAATGGTGGGTAAAGGAGAGGAAAGAAGGGTGGCGGAAGAATATACAGTGATGGAAGGAAAAAAAAAAGGAAAGGAGGAGGAAAGTAGAGAATGAAAAGTTAGGAGGAGGAGGAGAAGGATGTTGAGGAGAAGAAAGAAGAAAGGAGGAAGAGAAAGAAGTAGAGAAAGAGGAGGAAAAGGAAGTAGGAGGCAGAAGAGGTTCCATTTGTCATTTTTTGCTTATCGAATATCTCTCTCTCATTTTTTATCTTTCTCGTGTCAGTGTGTGAGTGCGTGTGCGTGTGCGTGAGAGAGAGAGAGAGAGAGAGAGAGAGAGAGAGAGAGAGAGAGAGAGAGAGAGAGAGAGAGAGAGAGAGAGAGAGAGAGAGAGAGAGAGAGAGAGAGAGAGAGAGACTATTGAACAGGTGATGGAGGGAGGGAAGAGCTTGCGTCACCATTGTCAATATTCAGAGATAAACACCTCACTCACTCACTCACTCACTCACTCACTCACTCACTCACTCACTCACTCACTCACTCACTCACTCACTCACTCACTCACCCACCCATACACACACTTGTTTTAATTATTTTAAGTAATATTCATTGTTAGCTATTTCTGGATGCTCTGTAGTATGTATGTTTGTGTGTGTATGTGTGCGTGTGTATGCATGTATGTGTGTGTGTATGCATGTATGTATGCAAGCTTATGTACTTTACTTGCGAACACGCGATAACAACCTAACTTATGGATCAGGAACTTGGAGCCTTACAAAAGTTCCCCAACATAAACTTGGTTCACCTTTAAGGAGAAGCGAGGATAATGTTATGCATTACGCCGGGGAGACAAAAGAGCATCGCCCATTACAGTAAGGAAAGATTCACGTACTCAACACATACTAAAGTGACCTTAGATAGCGTTATGCATCAACCTTACAACAGATAGAGAATACGACTGACAGAGAAAGGCAAGAAAGAGAGAGATATAGATCCAAAACTAAGAGGAAGTCGATATGAAAAGAGAAAATAGAAAAGAGAAAGAGATAAGAAAAATCCATCATTGAAAGGTGAAGTAGACGAGCAATAAAGATAAATGGAAATAGAGTTAACGGGTGTAAAAATGCCTTTGTGAATTAGTGTGTAAACTGGAAATGGTTAGCGTTGATCATGATGAGGGTGGATGGGCGGGATAGAAAATGGTGTGCGTGGGCGGGGGTTGATGTACTAGTATTAGGCTGGATAATTATGGAAATGAACGAGCACTATTTTTAGAAGGCAATATATGAGTGAATACCAAAACAGTGCTCTCGGTGTGGCTGGGTAAACAAACAAAGAGGCAGGCAGGCAGGCAGGCAGGCAGGCAGGCAGGCAGGCAGGCAGGCAGGCAGGCAGGCAGGCAGGCAGGCAGCAGGAATTTCAGAACCAGAGTATAAATAGAGTCTGATTTTTTTTGCGCGTGTAAATGGATTATGTGTTTGTAATTAAGACTATCTATAGCTCTCTCTCTCTCTCTCTCTCTCTCTCTCTCTCTCTCTCTCTCTCTCTCTCTCTCTCTCTCTCTCTCTCTCTCTCTCTCTCTCTCTCTCTCTCTCTCTCGTAATGGTAGGAGGTATAATAGAAAGGGGAAGGCAGCCTGAAGGACATTTTTGGACCCTATAAAGAGACAGAAATCTCTTCCAGCTCCTTTAAAACAATTGATTAAACGATGATATCTTTCTCCCTTTATCTCTCTCCCTTCATCTCTCTCTCTCTCTCTCTCTCTCTCTCTCTCTCTCTCTCTCTCTCTCTCTCTCTCTCTCTCTCTCTCTCTCTCTCTCTCTCTCTCTCTCTCTCTGAAACGCCTTCCGTCACATTCTCTTTGGACTCAGATTTCCTTTATCTTTAGAATTCTGCAGCTGTTCCTCTCCTCTCTTTTCCTCCTCCTCCTCCCCCTCCTCCTCCTCCTCCTCCTCCTCCTCCTCCTCCTCCTCCTCTCCTCCTCCTCCTCCTCCTCCTCCTCCTCCTCCTCCTCCTCTTCCCTCCTCC
>JAPQNM010000016.1:12377431-12382431 GCA_029783475.1 Metacarcinus magister | reverse complement strand
CCTCCTCCTACTCGTCTTCCACTTCGTACTGTCTTTGTCGTACTCCTCCTCCTCCTCCTCCTCGTGCTATCAGTCCCAGGCCACAACCACCTCTTAAATTTTCTCCATTTGTTGAGGTTAGTCCTGAGTCGGTCCCGTCCAGACACTGTATCAGGGGCTCAGAGGAGGAGGAGGAGGAGGAGGAGGAGGAGGAGGAGGAGGAGGAGGAAAGAAGAGGGAAGGAAGGGAGGAAGGGAGGGAGAGTGAATATGTGGAGGCTTCTCATACCAGCCTCATGCATACCAGAGTGAGGGTGGATACGTGGAGGTGAAGGAAGAATGATGTAGAGTAACAGGTGTGGTGGTGGTGGTGGTGGTGGTGGTGGTGGTGGTAGGAAAGGTGATGTAATTTGTGTATTTGTTTATTAATATGTCTACCTGTCTGTTTAATACTTACCCATTTTGTCTGTTTGTCTGTTTGTATGTATGTCTGTTTTTCTGTGTGTTTTAAGAAATTTATTTGATGTATGTACTCCCCTCTTCCTCCTTCCCCTCCTCCTCCTCCTCCTCCTCCTCCTCCTCCTCCTCCTCCTCCTCCTCCTCCTCCTCCTCCTCCTCCTCCATAGGTCACATTCCTCTTCGGTATTTCCTCCACTCTTCAAATAGAAGTAATCGTCCCTCATTTATTTCTCTTGTTTCCATTTATCTTTTTTTCCTCACTTTTTTCCCTCCATCTCTCCCCTTCTTCTCCTTCCCTTCCTTGTTTATTTTCACTTACTCTCTTCTTCCCTTTTTTATCCTTCCTTCCTTCCATCACTCCTTCCATTGTTTGCTTCCATTTACTTTCCTCTCTTCTATTTTCCCTTCTCCTCCACGTCTTCTTTATCTATTATTCCTCACTTTTCCTTCCTTTATTTTCCTCTTTACTCTCTTCTTTACTCCAATCTACTTTCCTATTCCTCATTTCCTTCTACTTACGCTTTCTTCCTCCTCCTCCTCCTCTTCCTCCTCTTTCTCCTCCTTCTCGACCACTCCACTTTCACTTTTTCCTCTCTTTCCCTCCTTCCTCTCTCTTTCCCTCCTTCCTTTCCCCTCCTTTCCCCTCCTCCTCTCCCATTGCTATTCTACGAGTGTTCGGTAGCTAAGTCAGACTTGCGTGTCGTGTTCAACAGCAGGTCGTGGTGTCGTGCAAGGGGGGTGGGGGGCAATGGGAGGGCGGTTAGAGAGGAAGGAAGGGCAAGGTAGAGTAAAGGAAGTGTGTGGGATGAAGGGGAGGAAGTGGAGGAGGAGGAGGAGGAGGAGGAGGAGGAGGGAAATGATGATGATGATGATGATGATGATGAAAAGGAGAAGGATAAGGGTATAATGTGTGTAGAGAGAGAGAGAGAGAGAGAGAGAGAGAGAGGAGAGAGAGAGATGAGAGAGAGAGAGAGAGAGAGAGAGAGAGAGAGAGAGAGAGAGAGAGAGAGAGGTGGAGAGAGGTGTTCAGAATAGCACCGCTGTTAGTAAGTTGTTCTGCCGCTGACATCTGGGTAAACATGCTGTCCCTTACTCTCTCTCTCTCTCTCTCTCTCTCTCTCTCTCTCTCTCTCTCTCTCTCTCTCTCTCTCTCTCTTTCCCTCTCCCTCTCTCTTTATATCATTTCCCTGACCTATTTTCCTTCCATCTCACACCTTTCCCTCCCTCCCTTTCCTTCCTTCCTCCCTCTCCTTCCCTCCCTACCTCCCTCCTTTCTTTCCCTCCTTTTCCCTCCTTTCCCTCCTTTTCCCTTCTTTTCCCTCCTCACAGGACACAAGGAGCAGCCACAAGAGCTGTATTTGGCAGACATACAAAGCCAACTTCAGATTATTTGGCGTCAGACGTGAAACTGTTTAGTGACGTGAGGGGAAGGGGAGGGAAGGGGAAGGGGAAGGGGAAGAAAAGGGGAGGAGGGTGAATACGATGGAGGGGACGGGTGATAAACTGCGAGTAGTGTAAGGGGAGAGGATGGAGAGAGGGATGGAGAGATGGATGGAAAGAGGGATGGAGGGAGAGATGGGAGGAGGGAAGGTAATCTATATACAGTTCTGAGAGAAAGAAGAGAAGATACGTTCATGGAAAAATATAGAGAAAGCTATGAATATATACACACACAGAGAGAGAGAGAGAGAGAGAGAGAGAGAGAGAGAGAGAGAGAGAGAGAGAGAGAGAGAGAGAGAGAGAGAGAGAGAGAGAGAGAGAGAGAGAGAGAGAGGGAGAGAGAGAAAAAAAATAGGATAGAAAGAGGAAACAAGAATAACGTGTGAATCTGAAGCTATTTATCATATACTGGATTGGTGTATTTGTCTTCCTGCCTCCTCCTCTTCCTCTTCTCCTTCCTCCTCCTCCCTCCTCCTCCTCCTCCTCCTCCTCCTCCTCCTCCTCCTGCCTCCGCTTTTCCTTTTTCTTTTTCCTTCTCCTTCCTCTTACTTTTCCTTTCTTACTTCCTTCCTTTCCTACCTTTCTCTTCTCCTTCCTCCTCTTCGTCCTCCTTCCTTCTTCCTTCCGTTCTTTCGCCTTCCTTCTCCTCCCCTTCCCCTCCTTCCTTCCTCCCCTCCTTTCTTCATCTCTCCTCTTCCTCTCCTTCTTTTTCCTTCCCTTCCTCCGCCTCCTCCTCTTTCCCATTTCTTCCTTTTCCCCCTTCCTCCTTTCCTCCTTCCTTCTTTCCCTCCCTCCTCTTTTTCCTTCCTCTCCTCTCCTTCCTCCTCCTTCCTTTTTTCCTTCCTCTCCTTTTCCTCTCCTTCTTCCTTTTTCCCCTCCTCCCCTCCCTTTCTCCTATCTCCTTCCTTCTTTCCTCCTCCTCTCCTTCTTTCCCTCCTCCTTCTTTTCCTTTCCTTTCGTCCCTTTCTCTCTTTCTCCTCTTCTTCTCTCTTTCTTCTCTTCTCTCCCTTCTTTTTCCTTCCTTCTTCTTCTCCTCTTTCCTCCTTCCTTCCCTTTTTTCCTCTCTTCCTTCCTTCTACCCCTCCCCTCCCTTTTCTCCTCCTTCTCTCCTTTTCCTTCTTTTCCGGCTTTCTTCCTTTTCCTCCTCTCTCTTCCTTTTCCTCCCTTCCTTTTCCCTTTCTTCCTCCTCCCTCCTCCTCTCCTCCTCCCTCTTCCTCCTCGCCTTCTCGCCTCCTCCTGTCCTCCTCCTCTCTATCCTCTCCTAGCCCTCCTCCTTCCTCCTCTCCTCCTCCTCCTCCTCCTCCGTCTCCTCGCCTCCTTTCCTCCTCCTCCTCCTCCTCCTCCTCCTCTCTCCTCCTCTCCTCCTCTCCTCCTTCTCCTCCTCTCCTACACCCTCCTCCTTGCTCCTCCTCTCCTCCTCCTCCTGCCTCCTCCTCGTCTCCTCACTCCTGCCTCCTCCCTCTCCTCCTCCCTCCTCCTCCTCCTACTCCTCCTCCTCCTCTCCTCCTCCTTCCTTCCTCCTCCTCCTCCTCCTCCTCCTCCTCCTCCTCCTCCTCCTCCTCCTTTCTCCTCCTCCTCCGTCTCCTCCTCCTCACTCTCCTACCTCCTCCTGCTCTCCTACTCCTGCCTACCTCTCCTCCTCCCTGCCTCCTCTCCTCCTACCGCCTCCTACCTCCTCCTTCTCTCCTCCTCCTCTCCCTCCTTCTACCTTTCTCCTCGCCTTCCTCTCCTCCTCCGCCTCGCCTCCTTCCTCCTCCTCCTCTCCTCCCCTCCTCCTCTCGCCTCCTGCCTCCTCCTCCTCTCCTCCTCCTCCCGCCTTCTCCTCTCCTCCTCGCCTCCTCTCCTTCCTCCTCCTCCTCCTCCTCCTCCTCCGCCTCCTCTCCTCTCCTACCTCCTCCTCCTGTCCGCTCCCTCCTCTCCTCCTTCCGTTCCTCCTCTCCTCCGTCCTCCTCTCCTAGTCCTCCTCTCTCCTCCCTCCTACCTGCCTCCTCCTCCTCGCTCCTCCTCCTTGCCTCCTCCTCCTCCTCCTCTCCTCTCCTCCTTCCTCGCTCCTCCTCTCCTTCCTCTCCTCCTACCTCCTCCTCCTCCTCCCGCCTCCTTACCTACCTCCTCCTCCTCCTCCTCCTCCTCCTCCTCTGCTCCTCTCTCTCCTTCCTCCTCCTCCATCCCTCCTCTCCTCCTCCTCTCCTCTCTCTCCTCCTCTCCTCCTTCTCCTCCTCCTCCTCCTCCTCCTCCTCTCCTCGCATCCTTTCGCTTCCCTCTCCTTCCTCCTCCTTCTCTCCTCTCTTCCTGCTCCTCCTCCTCCTCCTCGCTCCTCCTCTCTCCCTCCTCATCCCTCCTCCTGCCTCCTCCTCTACTCTGCCTTCTCGTCCCCTCTCCTCCTCCGCCTTCCTCCTCTCCCTTCTCCTGCCTCCTACCTCCCTCCTCTCTCCCTCCCTCCCTGCCTCCTCCCTACCTCGCTCTCCTCCTCCTCTCTACCTCCTCCCCTCCTCCTCCTCCTCTCCTCTCCTCCTCCGTCCTCCTCCTCCGTTTCCTCCTACTCCTATCTCCTCCTCTCCTCCTCCTCTCCTCCGCTCCTCCTCTCTCCTCCTCGCTCCTCCATCTCTCCCTCTCCTCCTCTCTTCCTCCTCCTCGCTCCTTCCTCCTTCCTCCTCCTTCCTCCCTCCTCCTCCTCCTCAGCTCCTCCTCCTCCTCCCTCCTGCCTGCCTCGTCCCCTCCTCCTCCTCGGACATGCACATGCGTAGCTCGTGGGACCTTGGGTGTCAGTCACTATCTTCTCCTCCTCGCACTCCTCTCGCGGGCTGCTGGCGCTCCTCTCGGGTCGCGCGCGCCTCCTCTCCGTTCCTCGCTCTCCTCCTCCTTCCTCTCTCTCCTCGTCCGCTCTCCTCCTCTCTCTCCTCCTCCTCTCCTCCCCTCCTCCTCCTCCCTCTCCTCCTCTCCTCTCCTCCTTCCTCTCCTTACTCCTTCCTCCTCTTCCTCCTCCTTCCTCCTCCTCTCCTTCCTCCTTCTCCTCCTCCTCCTCCCGCTCCTCCTCCTCCTTCCTCCTCCTCCTCCTTTCCTCTTCTCTCCTCTCTCTCTCTCGCTCTTCTCTCTCTCCTCTCTCTCTCTCTCTCTCTCAGGTCG
>JAPQNM010000016.1:12372728-12377331 GCA_029783475.1 Metacarcinus magister | reverse complement strand
AGCAGAGTCTGTTTGATTACTCCTGTAGTGTACATAGCCTTTAAAAAAAAAAAAAATTATTAAAAAATAAATGCTCATTAACTCATACTTAGCTAAAAAATAAAAAAAAACTCATTCCCTATTGGTTGACACTTTAACTACCCTATGCTGTGCCTGCTTCCTTTTGGCCAATTAAGGCAAGCCAAATGTGGGGCGATGCACCTCATTGGTCCATTAGATTTATGTTTACGTGCTAGGATGGCGGCTGACCTGACCCCCAAACCTGACCTGTCACGCACGGGGAGGGAAGGAGGGAGGGAGGGAGGTAGGTAGGGAGGTAGGTAGGGAGGGAGGGAGGGAGGGAGGGAGGGAGGGAGGGAGGGAGGGAGAGAAGAGATGGAGGGAGATATAGAGGAGTAGAACGAGAGCAAGAGATAGGGAGAGAAGAAGGGGTGGAGGAAGACTGAGGGAGGAAGAGAAGGAGGAGGAAGAAGGAGGAGGAAGAAGGAGGAGGAAGAAGGAGAGGATGAAGGGAAGAGGGAAGGGAAAGAGAGGAAGAGGGAGGGGAAGGAAGGAGGGAATGATGACAGTAACGAGGGAGAGGAGAAGGAGGAGACAAAGAAGAGGCAGTCGCATGGAAGGAAGGGAATGGGATAATTGTGGAGAAAGAGGGAAATAGGAAAAATAGATAAACGAAGAAAGGGAAGAAAAGATAATAGAAAGAAAAAATATACGTATAGAAACAAAACAAAAGAAAGAAAAAACTGAAAAAACACGATAAAAAATATAATAACAATAATCAACTTTTCAAATATATTAAAAAATTTCACCTAATTAATTATGGAATCTGGGAAGCAGCTGCCTTCTTTTTCTTCCTCTTCCTCTTCTTCTTCTTCTTCTTTACTCTATTCAGAAAACAGAAACAATAGAAGATCCACGAAGTACATCACGAAAAGAATATTCACTGAGGCAAAGAAAGTGGAGGAAGGGAAGGAGGGGCAGGGGGAGGGAGGGAGGGAGGGAGGGAGGGAAAAGATGGAGGGAAGGAAAGTCAATTGGAGGGAAGGAAGGAAGGAGAAAGGAAACGTAGAAGGGAAAAAAGGAAAGAAAGAAGGACTGAGGTAGGGAAGGAAGAAGGGAAAGTGGAAAAGCAGGGAAGGGAGAGCGAGGAAAAAAGGAAAGAAGAATAGGAAGGAGGAAAAAAAGAGGGATGAAGGAAAAAATTGAATGAATGTATAAGTGGAGGTAGAGAGGAATGAAGAAAATAAAGTGAGTAAGTGAGTGAATGAGGAATAAAAGAAAGAAAGAAAGAAAGAAGGAAGTAATGAAGAAGGAAAGAAGGAAGGAAGGAAGGAGGAGCGGAGGGAAGCTTAGAGGAAGATAACACAACACAACACAACACAACACAACACAACACAAGACTATATCCTTTTTGAACCCAGAAATTCGTGTAGTCTGTGTATAAGCCTAATATAGCTCCTCCACGTTTTCACAGACCTGGAGGAAGAAGAGATACACTTCCTCTTCTTCCTCCTTCTCCTCCTCCTTCTCCTCCTCCTCCTCCTCCTCCTCCTCCTCGTGCTTTACTTCACCTCTTCCCTCCATTAATCTTTACACCTCACTACCACTACGTTTTCTCCTCCCATACCTGACGCAGCACCGGTAGGAAGAGGAGGAGGAGGAGGAGGAAGAGTAGGAGGAGGAAGAGGAGGAGAAGAATGGTGATGTGAACAAAGAGTTGAAAAAAACTATAAAAAGAAAAAACATTGAGAAAAAAACGATAGTAAAATGTAGTGTGTGTGTTTATGTGTGTGTGTGTGTGTGTGTGTGTGTGTGTGTGTGTGTGTGTGTGTGTGTGTGTGTGTGTGTGTGTGTGTGTGTGTGTGTGTGTGTATGTGTATGTGTGTGTGTGTGTGTATAAAATAACTTTTTTTTTTCTTCCCCGGAAAGACAGCATTCTCAAACTAGAAACACACACACACACACACACACACACACACACACACACACACACACACACACACACACACACACACACACACACACACACACACACACACACACAACCACAACCACACACACACACACACAGCCAAATAATCTATAAATCCATAAATCTCTCTTAATCCGCATAACTCTTAGGAAACATTCTACCATATTTCGATTACTTTGTTCATTTCTTGTGTTTTCATGAAAAAGAAAAAGAATAAAATAGAAATTAAAAATAGGTGCACAAAAGAGAGAGAGAGAGAGAGAGAGAGAGAGAGAGAGAGAGAGAGAGAGAGAGAGAGAGAGAGAGAGAGAGAGAGAGAGAGAGAGAGAGAGAGAGCATCACGGATCACAGTTTATCCCGCGGCGTGAAGCTTTAACTCTCTATGGATCGTCTCCTTGGCGTGATTGATTACACGAGAGAGAAAGAGAGAGAAGGAGAGAGACAAGCTGACGGAAGGAGAAGGACGAATGGAGAGATGGCAGGAAGGAGAGGAGGAGGAGAAGAAGGAAGAGATAAAACAGGGATGAGACGTTAAAGAGGATATGTGTAATGATGTAAGGAAGGATTGATGTGGAAATAAGTTGATGATGGAGGAAGTAGAGAAGGAAAGAAGTGGAAAATAAAAACAATATGTAAAAAAGAGAATGAAAAAGTAAAAGTAAGGGATTGGAAAGGAGTAAATGGAAGAAGGAAAGAAACACGGAGAAGACAAAGGGGGAAAATGTGATAAAAGTGAGGGTTTAGGGACAATAGGGACGGTAGGCAAGAAAATAGAATAATGAAATAATGGTTGATAAAAGAGATAAGTGTTTTATAGATAAAGACGAGGGGAAGGGGAAAAAGAGGAAGCAAAGTAAGAGGGGAGAGAGAAACAAGAAACAAGAGAAGGAATGAGAAGAGAAAAAGAAAAAAAGAGAAAGAGAGAGAGAGTGAGAAAAAAAAGAGAAAGAGATGAGACGTGTCGAGAAACGAGATATGAAATAAAGATAGAGGGAAAATAAATAAAAGAAGAAGAGTCACAAGAAGGAATGAAGAGAAGGAATGAGATAGAATGAGAAAAGATTATAACTATGCTATGTGAAGCTGAGAAAGACGCAAGAAAGAAGAGAACGAGAGGAAAACAAGATAAAAGTAAGAGAAAAAGAGCAAACAAGAGCGTAGAAAGAAAGATAATAGAGAAATTTGAAGAGAAAGAGAGAAAGAGAAAGAGAGAGAGAGAGAGAGAGAGAGAGAGAGAGAGAGAGAGAGAGAGAGAGAGAGAGAGAAGAGAAAAGGGTTAATCAAAGTAATGTGTCGGAGAAGGGAGGAGACATAGGGCAGATGGAGAGAAGGAGAGGAGAGGAGATAAGATAAGGACTGACAAATGAAGAGTGAGGAGAAGCAGGCAGACGACCTAGGAAAAAGAGCAAAATTTTAAGGTCAGCTAAGGGAAGGATCCTCTGACCTGCCCTTCCTACCACTGGTCTTAAAGCCAATCAGGTCAATTTAGGTCATGGAATTTAGATCACAAAGACCGGGTTTCAAGGGAGGGTAAAGGGTACATTAAGGAAAACCAGAGTCACGGATAGAAGGAAAATGGTGTTCGCATCTATATTTGGGACACATAAACTTTGGTCTTCCTTGGCTCCAAATCGTCATATTATTGCACCCTAAAGAATTTTTTTCCCTCCTCCATTAACTCAACTTTTCCCTCTAACTGCTGGAAGGGAAATAAAAACCTGCACGAAGGAAGGAGGTGAGATTAAGAGAGGAAAGGAAGGACCAGCAGTGTGTTATAATGTTATGGTATACTTATATGTTTGTGATATTTATGGTAAAAATATGAAATGTATCTTTAATATTAACGTAACTAATACCAAATCACTTTCCAAACACAAACACCACGAGGAAAATAATATATATAAAACACGTATATAGTTTCGACTCAGTGCCAGACAGCCAGACAACACACATTCACTTCCCAAACACAGAACCAATGGAAATAAAATAATATAAAAACTATTGACATTATAATCGTTTACCAAAGTGTATTGAGGAGAAACCACAGACTCCACACTACTTCATGTCCTCCCCACACCTCTCCCTCACTGCCCTTCCCCTTACTGCCTCCCCTCACTCCATGCACTCTCCCCTCCCTTACCCTCACTCCCCTCTCTTTGACCCCATTTCGACCCCTCAACACTGGAGTCCAAAGTTCGCCAAGTTGGGTCACGTTTCCCCTCCCTCCCCTCTCACCCCACCCCCCCCTCACGCCTCCCTCGGATAATTTGTGAAGCCAAACCCTGAATTTCCCCGAATTTGTGACACCTCGCCCCTCCCTCTTAACGAAAACACTTCTTAAAGTATATATTAATCCATGGTGTGTGTGTGTGTGTGTGTGTGTGTGTGTGTGTGTGTGTGTGTGTGTGTGTGTGTGTGTGTGTGTGTGTGTGTGTGTGTGTGTGTGCCATCAGTTTATTTTCTGGCACCATAACTTCAACCTACAAATTTTCTTTACACACTGCAATTATTCTCTCTCTCTCTCTCTCTCTCTCTCTCTCTCTCTCTCTCTCTCTCTCTCTCTCTCTCTCTCTCTCTCTCTCTCTCTCTCTCTCTCTCTCTCTCGGTAATATGCATCGTTCCAGGGCATCA
>JAPQNM010000016.1:12357728-12367728 GCA_029783475.1 Metacarcinus magister | reverse complement strand
CACCACATCCACCACCACCACCACCACAACCACTATATTATTGTTACCTAACCTAACCTAAACTTCACATTCCTAACCCATCATAAAACCTTCCTAACACCTAATAACACCTTCCTACATCTCTCTCTATATATAAACCTAACCTAACTTCCTCTAACTTCCTTTAACGTTCCTAAAACCTTCCTAAACATAAGTTACGTCAGGGTACGCACGAACTTTTGGTGAAGGCTGTATAGAGTATGATATAACTACTATTACATTTCTCACTACACTTACATACGTTCATACATTTATATTCAACAAGTCGTAAAGTATAAATACATTCATATAGTTATAGGCATTGTTTGTGTTGTCATGTGTAATATTGTTTTGTGTTTGTGTTGCTACGCTTCCTCTACACCACCTTATCAACACCTGAGTTAACACTATTACCTGTGTTGGTATACATTTTATCACCTCCTGTCACCTGGTCTATTTAATTTGTCTCATTCTTACTGTGAACATGAATTATATACGTCACGTTCACGTTCCTGTTCTCTCACCTGTGCTATCATACGTATTATTAGCACTGTCAGTTTATTTTTTTTAGTTTAATGGTGTTTTTTTTTCACTGTGAATGTATTAAGCGCGAAATTTTCTGACATATATAAATTAGGTCATGGTTGGGAGGGAAAGATTGTCAGAAAAAAAAAATTAATAGCAGCTTATGTCTGTTTTTTCTTTTTTTTTTTGAAGGGGAGACGACTGGGAATTTCTGACAGAAGATTTGTTATTACACACACACACACACACACACACACACACACACACACACACACACACACACACACACACACACACACACACACACACACACACATATAAAATGCCTTCTATTTTTACGTTCTCTCTCTCTCTCTCTCTCTCTCTCTCTCTCTCTCTCTCTCTCTCTCTCTCTCTCTCTCTCTCTCTCTCTCTCTCTCTCTCTCTCTCTCTCTCTCTCTCTCTCTCTCTCTCTCTCTCTTTCTGTGACGCAGTATTACAAAGGGGGCCGAAGGGGGGGGGGCGGGAGGGGTGAGAGGCCGCAGCTCAGCGTTACAAAAAGCCCAAAATCACTCATGCGAAGGAAAAGCAGGAAAATGTGTGAGGAAAGAAAGAGGAAAAGTAAGACAGGAAAATTTGAGAAAGAAATACTGAAAGCAATGGCAAGGAAAGTAGAGTTAGGAGAGGATCTAGAATTTATATATATTGTGTGTGTGGTGTGTGTGTGTGTGTGTGTGTGTGTGTGTGTGTGTGTGTGTGTGTGTGTGTGTGTGTGTGTGTGGAGGAGGTGGAAATGGTGGAGGTAGAGTTCTTAGGAAAACTTTTAACCCCTATCACATTTTATGCACTCCTCCTCCTCCTCCTCCTCCTCCTCCTCCTCCTCCTCCTCTCCTCTTCCCTTCCTCCTCCTCCTCCTCCTCCTCCTCCTCCTCCTCCTCCTCCTCCTCCTCCTCCTCCTTTATTCAACTCCCTTCTTCAATCCCATTTATCTTCTGTTCTTTTAGTTCGCTAATTCCTTCCTTCCTTCCCCTATTATTCTTATTCTTCTTCCTCATCCTCTTTCTTCCTCCACTTTCCTCCTTCCCTTCCTACAATGTTTCCCTCGTTCCTTGGCCTAATACCCTGCCTTGCCTCCATTCACTTATCTCCTTTTTTCCCTGTTTCCTCCATCTTCCACAGTTGTCTCCACTCCACGCACTCCTCCACCCCAATCCTCTCTCCAACCAACCCCAACCACTTTTTTTTGCCTTCTCGCACCCTGCTCCCAGACTGTATTTCTTCCTCCATCCCTCCCTCCCTTCCCTCCTCATTCCTTCCTTCCTTCCTTCCTTCCCCTCCCTCCCTCTCTGCACACGCTGTCGCAACTTCCCCAACAAATCATGTCAAGAGATTAGCCACCAAGAGACGTGGGCCAGGTTGGGGAAGGTGGGGTCAGGTTTTGGGGGGAGCTGGTGGTCAGGTCAGCTGGTGTATTAACCTAAGAGGCGTTTGGTCAAAGATTGAGGTTAGTATATAGTAACGAGAGAGAGAGAGAGAGAGAGAGAGAGAGAGAGAGAGAGAGAGAGAGAGAGAGAGAGAGAGAGAGAGAGAGAGAGAGAGAGAGAGAGAGAAATAGAAAATAAAAAAAAGAGAATATTCAAGATAGCATCTCTAAATTGGGGGAAAGAACGTTAAATTTTTCCAGATCGATGCCAGAAAGAGATAATATGGAGGTCACTTCTCTGCTCGTTACTCCTAATGCTGCTTTTTTTTCCCTCCATCTCACTCCAAACAGTCTTGCAGCGAGGTCATGCGGTCCAGGCCAAGGTCTCTACTACACAGAGGAGGCAGGGTGAGGCAGGGATGAGGCAGGGGTGGTGAGGCAGGGGTGGTCAGGTCACAGTGGCGTGGCGGCGGCGGCAGTGGTAGTGGTGGTGGTGGTGGTGGTGGTGGTGGTGGTGGTGGTGGTGGTGGTGGTGGTGGGGTCAATAGTGTAGTCATCGCCGCTGCAGCAGTGTAATTAGATCACCTTGCCCACGCAACCCTGTGTGTGTGTGTCTGTGTGTGTGTGTGTGTGTGTGTGTGTGTGTGTGTGTGTGTGTGTGTGTGTGTGTGTGTGTGTGTGTGTGTGTGTGTGTGTGTATAGTAGTAGTTGTTGATATAATAATAATAACCTAACTTAACCTAACCTAACCTATCCTAATCTAACCTAACCAAACCTAACAACACCAACACTAACATCAACACAAACACTAACTTTGACATCAACACCAACACCACCACTAACACCACCACTACAACACCATCCATCCTAACACTCCCGTACAGCCAAGGTAGGAGCAGCAGTACCACACGCCTTGCTGAACAATGTTGCCAGACACCTAAGGCTCCAGTCAGACAGGTGGTACGAGCAAAAACACCTCAAGTTTGTTTTCACTTCACTACTACTACTCCTCCTCCTCCTCCTTCTTTTTCTTCTTGCTCATCTTCTTCTTCTTCTTCTTCTTCTCATCCTCCTCCTCCTCCTCTTCCTCCTCCTATACATAATTCATCTTCCCCTTCCTCTTCTTCCCCTTTCTCTTTTTCATCCCCCCGCTTGTCGACATCTTTTCTCCTCCTCCTTCTCCTCCACCTCCACCTCCACCTCCACCTCCACCTCCACCTCCACCTCCTCCTCCTCCTCCTCCTCCTCCTCCTCCTCCTCCTGCTGGTCATTTATATCACATCATTATAAAATGGCGTAAATTATTTTATATCTGACTTTACATCCACAGTTTTTGAAAAAGCATACACATTGTAGCTCATAAGAAACGTACTCACATACACACATACATACATACATACATACATACATACATACATACATACATACAGGCCTTACAGCGTAAACACATAAATAAACAGGGCTGTGAAAGTTGTTCACACACACACACACACACACACACACACACACACACACACACACCTTAACATAGAACACAAATATAAAGAAGAAGGGGAGAAATAATAGGTAGTAAAAATGAGAAAAGAGAAAGATAGAGAGAGAAAAAGAGAGAGAAAGAGAGAGAGAGAGAGTGAGTCTGGGAGGGAGGAGAAATGGGCTATATATAGAATTGCCTCTCCCCCTCAACTCCCACCCAATCTCTCTCTCTCTCTCTCTCTCTCTCTCTCTCTCTCTCTCTCTCTCTCTCTCTCTCTCTCTCTCTCTCTCTCTCTCTCTCTCTCTCTCTCTCTCTCTCTCTCTGTGTGTGTGTGTGTGTGTCAAAGCGGAAAGTGAAATTATATTGGAAAAAGGATTAGAATAGGATTGAAAAGCTTAAAGTGAATATTTCTTATACAGATGAAAAAGAAAGGAAGAGAGAAAGAGAGAGAGAGAGAGAGCGAGAGAGATGGAGAGAGAGATGGAGAGAGAGAAAGATGGGAAGAGAATATACTAAGAAAGAAGAAGTATGAGATAAAAGCATCATAATCCAATCTCTCTCTCTCTCTCTCTCTCTCTCTCTCTCTCTCTCTCTCTCTCTCTCTCTCTCTCTCTCTCTCTCTCTCTCTCTTTCTCTCTCTCTCTCGCTAGACTTTGTGACACGTTTGCAAGGACGAAAGAAAGAGAGAGAGAGAGAGAGAGAGAGAGAGAGAGAGAGAGAGAGAGAGAGAGAGAGAGAGAGAGAGAGAGAGAGAGAGAGAGAGAGAGAGAGAGAGAGAGAGAGAGAGAGAGAAGGAGGGAGGGAGAAAGAGAAAATGTACCGTATAAAAAAGGGAAATTCGATGACCAGAGACAGAGAGAGAGAGAGAGAGAGAGAGAGAGAGAGAGAGAGAGAGAGAGAGAGAGAGAGAGAGAGAGAGAGAGAGAGAGAGAGAGAGGAGCATCTTAAGACATTGCTGCACACATCTTTACCTGTGCACTCTTACTCTCCCTCCCTCCCTCCCTCCCTCCCTCTCCCTCCCTCTCTCCTTCCTTCTCACTTTCTCCTTCCCTCTGAAAGCACCTCACTCAGACGCATCGCTGCCCAAACTAAGGGATTAAAATAGAATCGGAACCCAACTAAAGCAGAATTGTGTGCTCAGAGACGGAGTGGAGGGAGTGGAGGGAGGGAGGGAGGGAGTGGAGGGAAGAGAGGGTGTGGAGGGAAGGAGGGTGTTCGATGGTGTGTGGGTCAGGTTATACAGTGTTAAAGGTGTGATGCTTCTCTCTCTCTCTCTCTCTCTCTCTCTCTCTCTCTCTCTCTCTCTCTCTCTCTCTCTCTCTCTCTCTCTCTCTCTCTCTCTCTCTCTCTCTCTCTCTCTCTTACATTTTCATAACAAATATGTGCTGATGCTAAAAGATGGTTTGGTAAGTTATAAAAATATGAGAGATTGAGAGAGAGAGAGAGAGAGAGAGAGAGAGAGAGAGAGAGAGAGAGAGAGAGAGAGAGAGAGAGAGAGAGAGAGAGAGAGAGAGAGATTTAGCGGATCGGTTAGAAGTTGGCAATAAACACACGCACACGCACACACGCACACACACACACACACACACACACACACACACACACACACACACACACACACACACACACACACATTTTTAACTCATTCAGGTAAACTTGTAAACTTTAATGAGTTTTCAGCTTCATCCTGTAACTGAGATGTGTCCTTGTACCTCCCTCACTCCCTCTATCCCTCCCTCCCTCCTTCCCTCTCTTCCTCTTTCCCTCCCTCCCTCCCTCCCTCCCTTCCCTCTATCCTCATGAGTGTGCATAGGCTTACGAGTTCTAGATTCACCCTGTCATCCACAGCCTCCTACTCATCCTCCTCCTCCTGTTTCTCATGCTCCTCATCTCACTCCTTCTTCTCCTCCTCCTCCTCTTCCTCCTCCTCTTCCTCCTCCTCATCGTGATCTTATTCTATATAATCTGCGACGCTGTATTGCATTAAGGTACAACTCAAGACTTTCATGTCAACCTGGTTCACACGTTATGGGCTTAGCATAATGTTATCACACTCACACTCACACTCACTCACACACACACACACACACACACACACACACACACACACACACACGTCCTGAGGAAAAGGTTTCAAAGCGACTCAAGACAAATCCTGAGTCATCTTTCCTCCTCCTCCTCCTCCTCCTCCTCCTCCTCCTCCTCCTCCTCCTCCTCCTCCTCCTCCTCCTCCTCCTCCTCCTCCTCCTCCGCCGCCGTACCTGAAGGAGACCCCTGAGGACGCCCGACGCTGCCATGGTGACACTTCTTAAGTTTTGATCTCAGCAGCGAGTCTGACGTTCACTTATTTCTTTATTAAGCTGCACCCACACAGCTCTCATTAACTAGATCGTATTAGGATAGTGCAATTTTGTTTATATTTTTAACGAGAGCATGGTTGTGGTATCATGTTTGAGGTATATTTAGCCTCAGAAATGCATTAGTTTCATGTTGCAAAAGAGAACATAAGTTTGATGCGTCAAAATTAATCAATATACGTTGGAACATTATTATTTTCTTTTTTTATTACCACTTTTAAATTTGTTCAGTGTGTCAGTGCGAGGAGGAGTTAGTGAGGCAACATTATACACATTACACCGAGAACATAGTCATCACAGCACCTCACTTCAACCAATTACTCAACAATGTCTTCATGCAACACTTGAATACTTAACAAATCCACACAGACACACACATAAAATAGTCTCGTCATACACTTATATTGTGAGGCATAAATACAGAGTGAATAAATTGTGAATAATACTAATAAAAGTGTCACCAAGAACGTATTCGATGGGCTATAAATATGTGTTCTTGTGTGCAGGTTTGGCGGTCACGACACTCAGGTTTACAAAGGAACGCAGCTTAAAAATAGTGACATGCTTCTAGGTTCGCTGTGACACCATAATTCAGTGTGTGTTGGCAAAGAAGTGACGGGCTGACGAGGGTGGAATGACGTGCCTTGTCTCACCAGGCTTGTATACGAGGAGAATACCTGACGTACGTGTATGTAACTAATGGTACTTGTAGATAAACTAAACCTGGCATATGTATCTATATATATTTTTGTTTTGTTTTATACAGCGAGCAGACTGTACTAGTTAAATTTTCTTCTTTGCGTGACGCTGTTCTGTAATCCACTCCGTTTTTGTCTTGAGTCAGTGCATATTTTCAACACACACACGCACACGCACACACACACACACACACACACACACACACACACACACACACACACACACACACCATCTTCCGTGCCGGTTCGTCCTTGTGGCTGATCTTTGTCTGAGGTCATTTTACACTCGAGTAAGTCTCCAAACAATTCAGTTCACGCACGACCTCTCCTCTATAGCACCCTGTCTACCGTTATATACCAATTTCCACGACGTGTAAACAACAGAAACAAAGCAAAGTAACGGTGAGGAACTGTAAGAAAACAATCTAGACATCACCAACCACCACCACCACCACCACTACCACCATCACCACCTTCCTCTTCTTCTTCTTCTTCCCTCTGTCTACCAATAACTTCCTCTCTCTTTCTCTTACACTCCTATGACTCTGGACACTCACACTTCGCCGAGCCTTCATACCTTCATAAACAGGTTACTGGTGAACGAATCTGAAGGTTTTTTTTAAAGATTACTATAATATTAGAACGAAATAAAGAATAGAATACTTTGCTATGGAAGCTGATCACCATAGTTATTGTCATCGTTAGTAGTAGTAGTAGTAGTAGTAGTAGTAGTAGTAGTAGTAGTAGTAGTAGTAGTAGTAGTAGTAGTAGTAGTGACCACGAAAAGTAACAGGAGTGAAAACAAAAACATTATTTTCCCCAATACTTTTCGATCCATATAGCTGAGGGTGGCAAAAAACTCATAATATTTACCTTCTTCCTCATGAAATGGGAAAACATGAGGGAAAAGGGAAAAAAGAGCATCATTCCGAGAGTTTCATTAGAGCCTCATAAGACGCACTGGCCCATCTACTAGCCTTTATTTCCTCCTTCGCAAAATAATAATGACAAAGGAATGGACAGCGCTGGAAGGAGAGTAATGGCGGCCGGTGGTTGGCTGGCACAGATGGAATGGAAGCTTGCTATTGGCTGCTGAAAAGTGACCGCCTCCTTGTACATTAATCAACCAATAGGAAGCGGAGTAGTGTGCCTGACAATATATTTTTTCCAGAGTATGACAACTACTTTTATTATTACTACTACTACTACTACTACTACTACTACTACTACTACTACTACTACTACTACTACTACTACAGCAACAACAACAACCACACTACACTAACCACTACATCATGACATAGAGACACTAACCATCACCACCAGACCTCCACTCCACCACAGTCACCACCATTACCATCACCACCACCCCCACCACCACCACCACCACCCCCCGAAATCAAGGCACTGTACCACTTCAACCACTGCATCCAGCCATCCCCGGCCCTCACCACCACTCCACCACACTCACCACCTACTCAAAGGCCTTCATTATACATTTGTGGAGCCGTGGAGGAGGCGTGGAGGAGGCGTGGAGGAAGGTGAACAAAGGCCCCAGCGTGTCAGAGGGCGAGGGGAGACTCTAACCTCCTGTCGGGTACGTCCTCAACACTCATGATGGTGGTGATAGTGAGGGCAGTAGTAGTAGTAGTAGTAGTAGTAGTAGTAGTAGTAGTAGTAGTAGTAGTAGTAGTAGTAGTAGTAGTAGTAGTAGTAGTAAACGATCTAATCCTTTATCACCTCATACAAAAAAACAAGAATACAAAGAAAACCTTACAATCACAACGTTACCTTTCTCCCTTTTCCCCTTCCAGTATTTCCAGAACCTGAGGGGACGACAAACACGGCAGGATTGGTGGCAAGGTAAGAGGGGAAGGTAAGGGGGGGTAGGGAGAGGGGAAGCAGGTTATCCCCCCCCCACTGGTCGTAGAAAAATTACTTGCTCGGAAACCAGTTCATTATTTTGTAGGTCGCTCCCACGTTTTCTTTGGTGCGTGCGGCGCGGACAAAACTTCAATACTTCTTCACCAAATCCCTATCTTTTAGGAGACCCGGAATTAATGACGGCCACCAGGTCTCTCGCGATATTGGCAACATTTCTCACAGCATCTGGCTCCCACTGGCTCTACTCTGCTCTCTCTCTCTCTCTCTCTCTCTCTCTCTCTCTCTCTCTCTCTCTCTCTCTCTCTCTCTCTCTCTCTCTCTCTCTCTCTCTCTCTCTCTCTCTCTCTCTCATAAAAACGTTCCACCAGCTTTCAGGTGACACAGAATGTCGTTATTGTCGTTCTAGCTGATACACCGTAAAAACGTGTCGTGTTTATAGATGGTGGTGGTGGTGGTGGTGGTGGTGGTGGTGGTGGTGGTGGTGGTGGTGGTGGTGGTGGTGGTGGTGGTGGTGGCGGTGGTGGTGGTGGTGGTGGTGGTGGTGGTACTCTTGGAACTCTTCAACTCTTTTTTTTCTTTTTTATTTTAGGATCAGTTGAAGTAGAAAGTCTTTAAAAAAAAATGAATGATAACGTGGAAAAAACACACACACCCACTTTGTGTTTCTTTCCCGTTTCATGAAAAATATATAAACACATCCTCGTCTTCACTATTACACTGAACAACGGATTAGATAAAACAGTAAACTTTATAATAATTCAATACGAAAAATACTTGAAATATATAATAGGTGTGATTATACGTTTATATATATATATATATATATATATATATATATATATATATATATATATATATATATATATATATATATATATATATATATATACCCGTTGAATCGTTACCTTTTACTCTTTCCAACATTACGTTGACACAATGTTCAGGAAGGTCGAGTGTTCCTGTATAAAGTGGTGTGTCATTAGTGGTAATTATTTATGGTATATACTGTTATATTTTAAAGTTATACATATGTATATATGTATATATTTACTCACGGTAAAAATTTCCATCTATCATTTTACTACTTCATCTAAAAAAGTAAAGAACGTCCCGTGTCCAACGAGATGCAATAAATATATATCACATACTTATATTCTGTCATTGTCAAAAATAAAATAATAATAATAATAATAACAACAATGAAATATAATAAGACAAAAGATGAGTCGTAAAACATAGTCAGAAAAGAGAAGTGAATATAAATAGTATTAAATGACAGGTCGTTTAGCGAGATGAGGGAGGGAGGGAGGGAGGGAGGGAGGTCGACACAAAGAAGAGGGAAAGATGGATAGAGGAAAGAAGGGAGAGACGGAAGGGAAGGAAAGGAAAGGAGGAGGGAGGGAGTCACTTTATATTCAAGAGGAGCGAGGCTGATGCGGGCCACCAGGAAGGCCACACGTGACTATGAAGAATTTCCCAACTTAATGCAGGACGAAAGGAAAATAGAAAACAAATGACAAACGACGACAGGGGAAAAAATATATATAAACAATGGGAAAGAAAAAGAATATGAAGATTATTGTAATGTATCTGATGTAATAAAGTAAAAATATAAAGATATCATTCGCCAACACCAAAG
>JAPQNM010000016.1:12337728-12347728 GCA_029783475.1 Metacarcinus magister | reverse complement strand
CTCCCTCTCCCTTCTTCCCTTCCCTCCAACTCAAGACATTTTTTTTTCCTCAACTTCTTCCTTAGAGACAAACCTCCCTAAGTGCGTCTGTGTCTGTTTGTATGTATGTATTTCTCTTTTGTATGTATGTAAATGTATAAAGATTAGTAGGGATGCGTGTGTGTGTGTGTGTGTGTGTGTGTGTGTGTGTGTGTGTGTGTGTGTGTGTGTGTGTGTGTGTGTGTGTGTGTGTGTGTGTGTGTGTGTGTGTGTGTGACTGACTTTTTACACTTCTATTCAAAGTTTCTTCGACCCATAAATCTAACTAATTCTCTTTGCTGTTTCAATTACTTTCGTACATTTGTGTTTCAGTTTGTGTTCACTTTGAAATCATGACTCTAAGTTCTTTTCGTTTAACTCTAAGAAACTGAAAATTTTATGTGTATTTCTATAGCATTAATCATATTATTAAAACCATACATAAATACATTGATTGAGAGAGAGAGAGAGAGAGAGAGAGAGAGAGAGAGAGAGAGAGAGAGAGAGAGAGAGAGAGAGAGAGAGAGAGAGAGAGAGAGAGAGAGAGAGAGAAAGGTTAAAATTCTGTTATATTCATTGTGAGAGTTTTGGGAAAAAGTTTGATTCTTTCCCCGCAAGTAAGAGAGGAGGGGGGGGGACAGAGAGGGAGACAGAAGGGGGTGGGGGGGAGGGAGGAAAAGTGGAGGGAAGAAGACAGGGAGAGAGAGAGAGATAAGGATGGGAGGAAGGAAGGATGGAGGAAAGGAAAGGGATATAGCAGGAATATAAGGGAAGAGGAAGGAAAGAGAATATAGAAAGAAGACAAAAAAGAAAAAAGGAAAGAAGATAGGGAAGAGGGAGAGGAAGGGAAAGAAAGATGGATGGGTGGAGGAAGGAAGGGGAAGAAATTAGTGTGAGAGGAAAGAAAAAAAACATATAGAAAGGAACATATAGGAGGAAAAAAAGGGAAAAACAAGAAAGAAAGGTTGCAGTGTAGATTGGAAAGGAAGGAAGGGAGGAAGGAAGGGAGGAAGGAAAGAGGGAAGGAAGGAAGGAAAGAGAGGAAGAGAGGGAGGGAGAATAAGAGAGATTAAAATAGAGAAGAAAAAAATGTGATTGGAGAGAAGAGAGTAAGTAGGGAGGAAGGATAGGTGAGTGTAGAGAAGGATGGAGGGAAAAATGGAGGGAAGGATAGAGGGAGGAATAGGGGGAAGGATGGAGAGAAGGAAGAACAGAGGGAAAGATGAAGGATGGAAGGATTGAAGGATGGAGGAAAGAGAGAGGATTGCTTCAACTTACAACATTCCTGAGTCTAATCTTTCACATTTTTTCCCTTTTAAGAAAACATTTTCATTACTAAACAGAAAATAGTTTTGAAAGAAGGGAAGGAGGAAGGGAGGAAGAAAGGGAGGAAGAGAGAGAATGGGGAAAAGAAAGAAATTGGAAGTGGATAATTGAGGGAGAGAATTAGTTTAAGATAGAAAGGAGAAATAATAGGAAATAAATTGATAGAAAATAGTTACATAGGAATACATAGGAAGAACGGATGACTAAGAGGAACTATAACTATTACTATTACTATTACTATTACTATTCAACTATTACTACTTGTGAATTACGTGAGACAGAACAGATAGAATAAAGCAAGGATGAAAGAGATAGATAGATAGATAGATATAGATAAATAGAGAGAGAGAGAGCATGTGTACACACCATGCAGGATTGATGATGTGTACATATCTCATATACACCGTTTTTACTTGACGCACACAACTGTCATGTATACACAAGTTACGCACATACAATGGTCAGCTTGTGTACACAGGCCGCCAGTACACACAAAGGCTAGGTACACACAGTAGTGGATTGGTGGTGGTGGTGGTGGTGGTGGTGGTGGTGGTGGTGGTGGTGGTGGTGGTGGTGGTGGTGGTGAAGATAATGTCAGTAGCAACGGCGGTGGTAGAGGAGGAGGAGGAGGAGGAGATTGTTGTGTTGGTGAAGACAGGCGGTAATGGAAGCGATAGTATTAAGTGGGGTGAAGAGGGCAAGGAGGAGGAGGAGGAGGAGGAGGAGGAGGAGGAGGAGGAGGAGGAGAGGAGGAGGAGGGGAGGAGGAGGAGGAGGAGGAGGAGGAGGTGGTGGAGAAGGAGGACGAGAATTAGAGAAAGAAGAACAAGAACAAAAATAATAAAAACAAAAACTAGAAGAGGAGGAGGAAGAAGAAGAAGAGGAGAAAAGATGATGAAAAAATATGTTATGATGCAATTATACAAATGAGAAGAATGAAAAAATAAAGATAACAAGATAACAATAACAACAACAAAAACAATAATAATAATAATAATAATTTCTTCTTTTTTTCATCAATTCCTTACATCCTTTCATCTTTTCCTTCTTCTTTTCATCACATTACCTCCTTTCCTTCCTCTTTTCCCCTCTCCTTAAACCCTTCCCTTTCCCCCTCCTTTCCCTTCCTTCCCTTCCTTCCCCTTCCTTCCCCTTCCTTCCCCTTCCTTGCAATGGTAGAATGTAAACAATAGTCAGCTGATTGCCAAGCTCCGCCTCCCTTAGTGACGTCACGCACACACATAAGCCCCGCCCACACATGCACGCACACACGCACACACGCACACATGCACACACACGCACACCTAAACGAGGACAACAACAATAACAATAACAATAATAACAATAACAATGAAATAAACGATACTATTCTTTCTCTCTCTCAATTTTCTTTTTGTTTAATTACTTACGTACATAAATAAAGTAAAAAAAAATAATAATAAAATAGAACAATAATATGAATCAGTAACTCTTAAAGGAAAAAATAAATAAATAAATAAATAAATAAATGCAAGATAAAAAATAAAGAATAAAACAAAAGAGTATGGAACTGCGTGCAAATAAAGACATTGAAATAAAAAAAACAAATAAATAAATAAATAAATAAATAAAAAATAAAAATAACAATATCGAATAATATAAATAATAACGAAACTATAACGAAAACATATAAATAAACAAAACAAAATTAATAATAAAATAAAAGAATAGCAAAACACACACAAAAAACACACACAAATACATGCAATACAAAGGAAAAAAGGACATTGCAAAAATACGCATTTGTAGTAATGGAAAAAATAGGAAAAAAAAGGGGAAAAAAAGAAAAAAAATGTGTCTCCAATACTTCACACGCTTGGCAGGATTCTTGTGTTTCCGGTCCAAGGGGAGGAGGGGGGGCGAGGGGGGAAGGAAGAGTGAGGGGAAAGCAGAGTGTGGGGAAGGAAGAGTGAAGGGAAGGAAGAGTGAAGGGAAGGAAGAGTGAAGGGAAGGAAGAGTGAAGGGAAGGAAGAGTGAGGGGAAAGCAGAGTGAAGGGAAGGAAGAGTGAAGGGAAGGAAGAATGAAGGGAAGGAAGAGTGAAGGGAAGGAAGAATGAAGGGAAGGAAGAGTGAAGAGAAGGAAGAATGAAGGGAAGGAAGAATGAGGGAGAGGCAACCCTTCCTTCCCTCACTTTTACCTTCTCTTTCTTTATCTTACTTCCTTTTTTATGTGAGAGAGAGAGAGAGAGAGAGAGAGAGAGAGAGAGAGAGAGAGAGAGAGAGAGAGAGAGAGAGAGAGAGAGAGAGAGAGAGAGAGAGACAGAGAAACAGACACCATCCCTCTCCTTTTCTTTTTCTCTTTTACTTCCTCATTTATCTTTATTTTCTTTCACCTGTTCCGTTCTAAGTTCCTAATGCTTCCCTTCCTTTCCCTTCCTTTCCATCCATCACTACGCTTCCTCCCCTTCTCCTCCCTTTCCCCTCCCTTCCCCTCCCTTGCAATATCTTGTGCTGGAGGAAAGGAAGGAAGAAAATGAGAGACCACCCATACCCTCACATTACCTACAATTCCCCTCACTTCCCTTCACTACCCCTTCCTCCCCTTCCCTTCCCTTCACTACCCCTTCCTCCCCTTCCTCCCCTCGGCCGCTTTCCCCTTACTGCCGCACTGCGACTTCCCTTATAAAGCTTCTAGATTTTTTTGCTTTCTCTCTTCCTTGAAAGATTCCGTAGGCGTGCGTGTCTTGCCAGGGGGGGCAGGGGAGGGGAGGGGAGGAGGGGAGAAGATGAGGGGAAAAGAAGGGAGGAGGTAAGGGGAGGGGAGAAAGAGGTGTGAAGGGAAAGGGGGGAAAGAGGGAGAAGGGGAAGGGAGGTGAGGGGAAATGAGGGGAGGAGGGGAGGGGTGGATATAGTGTAGGGAAGGGGAAGCAGAGATGACAAGGAAGGAAAAGGAGAGGCAAGAGGAAAGGCGTAGCTCTTAGGGGGAAGGAGAGAGAGACAGACAGAGAGAGAGAGAGAGAGAGAGAGAGAGAGAGAGAGAGAGAGAGAGAGAGAGAGAGAGAGAGAGAGAGAGAGAGAGGAGAGGAGGGTGAGCGTGCGTGTGCAGTGAAAAGAAGGTGAAGAACAATAAGAAAAAGACGATAATTGAGGCAGGGAAGGAAAGTTACACACACACACACACATCACACACACACACACACACACATCACACACACACACACACACACACACACAACAGCTGCAGCAAACAAACAGTGACAAGAACAAACACAACTACTTAAAGAGAGAGGGAGACAGGAGGAGGAGGAAGAGGAAGAAGAGGAGAAGAAGGAGGAGAAGGAGGAGTACAAGGAAAGAACAGACAACAACTATCTACTACTACTACTAAAATATCTACTTGATAGTATCTATTACTACTATAATATCTACTTGATACTATCTACTATTACTATAATATCTACTTGATAGAGACAAAAGGACAGCAAAGTGGAAGGCTCCTCCCCACCCACCCTTCCCTCTAGCCAAAGCTGGCCGGAAGAGGAAGCGATACCATGTAGTATAGACAAACTATTTTATTTTATTAATGGATAATATAATTAGAGCAACACATGTGGAACCACTTAATGGGTAGTTAGTGATCCTTGTTTAGGGTTTGATTATGAGTTATCTGCCTCATCTTAGACAACCTTTGTTTCCTTTGTTGTTAAATTGGATCCATTGCTGGGGGTCACAATCTGCTTTTCAATAAATCTTAATCTGGGGCCATTTAAGTTCTTGGCTATTTAGACTGTCATTATTACCCAGCGCATTGGATCCTTTAAAACAATCCTCGTACTGGGACCTCTACGTCACACGAGGACTACGGTGATCATCCCTTGTGCATCCGGTACTCACCCTCCGTCCAGCCTCCTGTCTTACAGACACCCTCTGTGTCTGGAGTGCAAGTGTGATCTCAACCACACTCGTCCTCTCCCTCAGGCACACACCCACTCGCGACCGCTGTGCATTTCATCCCCCCCGCCTACCATATTCCTACAATCACTCCCAATAAACTGCGGATCGTGCTCTGCATTCTATGTCACTGGTGTTATTTTCTCCTAATCTCGCATAGTGTACCGATATACCACACCACCATTGTTAATAACAAATGTGCTTGTCCTGCACTTATTATTTGTTTTCTAAAATACACTTGTCCTATTTGCACATGATCTAACTCCGTATTACACATATGATTATGAGCTTAAGCAACCTTTGCTTTGTATATCAGTGTTCGTTCCGACTTTTCGGATTTGCTCTGTATATCAGTGCTAGCTCAACATTTTCCGTGTCACTTGATCCGCATTCTACCGTGTATTAGACAAGACTAATTCGCCCTCTTTCCTGGACGTGCCCCCCTCAATCCAGGTGTGCATATTTTAGTCACTATAGGCAGTTTCCTACACACCTGTTTTACTCTTTCTTTATAATTCTTGGCCTTCTTCTGATCTGCTGCACCCAGCCCAATTTTTCAGTCCCTCATCCAGACTCAATAGTCTTACATCGGGTACCTGTATGTGGTTACAGTTTTGATGCCCTACCCCCCACCCACTCAAGACCTTTTATATAAAACTCAAGATCCGTTTGTGTCTTGTCGGTTGCCCTGGTGTAGCGATGTATTCCGCAATTGGACAGATGCCATTGGTACTCACACCCTGTGACAACCAACCCCCACCCCACGCGAACAAGGGCCCTACTGGGCCCCTTTTTCCTTCTCCCCTGACACTCTTTAGTAGACAACTATCATGGATCATTCTCCCTTATATGATCCCTAGTTCCGAATGCACAGGCCCTATAAACGTTTTTACAGACTCAACGTCAGTGCCTAGTATCTGTCACCCTTCTCGTCGTTTTGTTACACAGCTGTCGACACCGACCCTCTCACAAATTATCACACAATCGGCGCGGCAAGAGGATCGGCGGATGACAACGTTAGTCATTAGGACACACAGAGCCATGGTGGAGCAGCGGCCGAGGGGGCGGCGGCGGCGGAGGCCAGAACGTATCAATTTCCACGGAGAAACTCACAGGAGCACGATAACGGGTTCCCTCCTTTCTCTCTCTCTTCTCGGTCTCTCTCTCTCTCTCTCTCTTCTCTCTCTCTCTCTCTCTCTCTGCTCTCTCTCTTACAATATCATGCCTCAGCTCAGAATTGCAAGGGGGAGACTGAGAGAGAGGAAGAGATGAGAGGAGAGACGACACGCTGGATGAGACTCGTAGAGAGAGAGCGCGGTATGAGGAGATGGCACTCGAAGAGAGTAGAGAGATTCGCGGGAAAAGGCGGAGGAGGCGGCGGAGGAGGAGGCAGGAGGAGAGAGGAGGAGGAGGAGGAGGAGGATGGAGATGGAGATAACGTATAGGAGAGAGGCCTTCCGCGGAGCGCGAAGACGGAGGATGAGAGAAGCGAGAAGTCGGAGGAGGAGGCCCATTCTTCGACCCATTGGAAGGAGCCATCCCCGCACGCTATTCATGATTAGGCGAGAAGATTATTGAGGCCACACAAAGGCTTTCAGGGGTGTCTCAGTGTCTCGAGGGAGGAGGAGGAAGGAGAGGGCGCGCGGAGGCGGAGGAGGAGGCGGAGGGCGACGCGAGCGTAGAGGAAGGGAGGCGCGGAGCCAAATAAATCAGATATGACAATATAGACTGTGTATGTGATACGCATGTGTCTCCACTGGGCCATATCTCTGTGTTCGTTTTCTCCTCCCTCTCTCCTCGTCTTTTTCTTCTTCTCTCTCTCTCTCTCTTCTCTTCTATGTGCTCTTCCTCTCTCTCTCTTCTTCTTTCATGTCCAACACACTAAAGCTTTCTCTGCTGTGTGGTCCAGAACGTCTCTTTTTGTATACCGCTCTAAGATATAGTTCACATTCCCTGACTCCATTTCTCCCTTTTCATTATGTGTGCAATCACGAACAGCATTCTCTCCCTCCTTCCCTTACACTCTGCGCTTGATTCACCGTCCTCCATCGTATTCACCTCCTCCCCTTTTCACATTCCTTCCTCCATTTGCGTACATCTCCACCGTACAAACCTATCTTCACGTATAAACAGTTCACGTGTGCGCCACACACTCTGAAGCCAACTTGGATGTCCCCACTCACCCCATTCTGTGGTCTCCTTTGGTCCTCTCTGTGAGGAGGGAAAAGGAGGAAAGTGGGGAAAGGAGGAAAAGGGGGAGAGAAAGGAGGGGAGGTACATAGGGAGGGAAGGACCAGTGCAGGAAGGAAGGAAAAGGAGGGCGGGACAGTGTAGACCTCCTTCCGGCCTGTGAATGGAGTGTTTTAGAATATGGTCAGAATGAATTATATGTATGGAGGGGAGGAAAGATTTTGTCGTATAGACAACCACAGAGAGAGATGATTGACCCCTCGCCACGCAGCCGCACAGGCTCATGATATACCGACGCAGAAGGTAGAGAGAGAGAGAGATGAGAGCAGTAGACACGGCGACAGCGAGGGGGGGGGATGTTTTACACTCTGATAGTAGTCGGCGTAATTATATTTATTATCCTCATATCTCTAGTACACGCGCGCTAGTCGAACACCTTCTCCCGTGGTGTCTCTCTCTCTCCTCTCTATCCCGGTGCACTCTCTCTCTCTGACTTGCTTCTAGTAGTACACAACTTGTAACTCTTCCTCTCCGCTTGTGCGTGCTTGTTACTGCGACACACATTAGACCGCTGCTGTGTCCACCCCCACTCCCGACACTCTAACGTCGAGGCTCAAAGCCGCGGTACAACACTAACATGGGAAACCCATAAGCCCGTACCGGGATCTGTCATCAGTCTCCTCCTCCTCCTCTCCTCCTCTCACTTCCTCCCCTTCATCCCCACACTATCCTTACTCTACCTTGCGCTTATCCTTCCTCTCTACCGCCCTCCATCGCCCACCCACTTGTTGCACGACACCACGACCTGCTGCTGTTGGAACACGACAAACGCCAGTCTGACTTAGCTACCGAACACACTCGTAGAATAGCTAATGGGGAGAGGAGGAGGGGACTATGACAGGAGATCTGAGGGGATGAACGGGAAAGGAAGAGGGAAAGAGAGAGAGAAGGAGGGAAAGAGAGGAAAAGTGAAAGTGAGTGGTCGAGAAGGAGAGAAAGAGGAGAAGAGGAGGAGGAGGAGGAAGAAAGCGTAAGTAGAAGAATGAGGAGAGGAAAGTAGATGGAGTAAAGAAGAGAGTAAAGAGGAAAATAAGGTAAGGAAAAGTGAGGAATAATAGATAAAGAAGAGACGTGGAGGAGAAAGGAAAATAGAAGAGAGGACAGTAAATGGAAGCAAACAATGGAAGTGAGTGATGAGGAAGATGGCATGGATAAAAAGGAAGAAGAGAGAGTAAGAGTGAAAATAAACACGGACAGGGAAGGAGAAGAAGGGGAGAGATGGAGGGAAAAAAAAGATAATGGAAACATAGAGAAATACATGAGGGACGATTACTCTATATTTGAAGAGTGGAGGAATACCGAAGAGGAATGTGACCTATGGCCCAGGGAGGAGGAGGAGGCACGGAGGAGGAGGAGGAGGAGGAGGAGGAGGAGGAGGAGAGGAGGAGGAGGAGGAGGGGAGGAGGAGAGTGGGAGTACATACATCAAATAAATTTCTTAAAACACACAGAAAAACAGACATACATACAACAGACAAACAGACAAATGCTAAGTACTAAACAGACAGGTAGACTATATAATAAACAATATAACATTACATCACCTTCTACCACTACCACACCACCACCACCCCACCACCACCACCACCACCACCTGTTTACTCTACATCATTCTTCCTTCACCTCACGTATCCACCGCACTCTGGTAGTGCATGAGCTGGTATGAGAAGCTCCACATATTCCACTCTCCCTCCCTTACTCCTTCCTTCCTCTTCTCAGCATCGCCTCCTCCTCCTCCTCCTCCTTCCTCTCCTCCTCTGAGCCCCTGATACAGTGTCTGCGACGGGACGACTCAGGACTACCTCAACAAATGGAGAAAATTTCAGAGTGGTTGTGGCCTGGGCACTGATAGCACGAGGAGTATGAGGAGGGAAGAGGAGGAGGAGTACGACAACGACAGTACGAAGTGGAAGACGAGTAGGAGGAGGAGGAGGAGGAGGAGCAGAGGAGTAGCGAAGGAGGAGGAGTGAGGAGGACGAGACCGAGGAGGAGGAAGAAGAACATACATACCATAAGAATTTCCATATAAGAGTGACTGTTCTAATCGCTTCAAACCACTGACTGACTTGGCGCTTTGACGTCCCTGTGCCTTCCTACTATTGGAGAACGGCTAAGGGCAATAAAAAATAGATATTAAAACAAACCCACTTGTGATTACTAGTTCCCTAAAGAAGAAGATAACTCAACTAGGAAGGTCCAATTTAAGGTTGCAAGGCGTGTGGATACTCCTCTCGTAAATAAGTCAAGTCTGATTCATAAGTATAATTCTCACACAAACGATGCACTGGTGCCCTCCTATGGCTTTCCTCACTGAATCTTGGTGATCCTCTCATTGTAGTTTGGTTTGTTGATGCCTGAGAGAGATAGCAACAAAGCCTGTAGTCGAGTCTGGTATAAATCTGGTTCCTACACTCCTCTTTTTCAGGTGGATCCTATCCTCCCACATCTAACCTTATCGCAGCTATCTTGCTTACATCG
>JAPQNM010000016.1:12315880-12320880 GCA_029783475.1 Metacarcinus magister | reverse complement strand
AGAAGGAAAATGGTTTGCTAATATTGCGTCTGGAAGAAAATGGGTAATGTCTTTTTTTTTTTCTCTTGCTCTCTTTCACCCTCTCTCCTTCCTTCCCCTCCTTACCTCCCTTTTTCCTCTCCTCTCCCTTCCTCTTCATCTCTACTATCTTTCCTTCCTCATCAGCTTCCCTTCAGTCACTTCCTCTTCCTCCTCTCCCTTCCTCCTCTCCCTTCCTCCTCTCCCTTCCTCCTCTCTTTACTTCACTTCCTTTCCTCCCTCCTTCAGTTCCTCCTCCAACTCTCCTCTCTCATAGTCATGGTTGTTTTTGACTGAAGAGGTGTGTGTGTGTGTGTATGTGTGTGTATGTGTGTGTGTGTGTGTGTGCGTGTGTGTGTGTGTGCGTGTGTGCGTGTGTGTGTGGCTTTGAGTGTTTGTCTGCTTCGGAGTCAACACTTGAGTGGAAATTGGTTAAAAAAAAAAAAGGAGGAAATGTAGTGTTCCCTCTTGACTCTCCTCCTTCCATGATGATGATGAGATGATGATGATGATGATGATGATGATGATGATGATGATGATGATGATGAGATGATGATGATGATGATAGAAAAATGACCTGCCACTTACCTAACTATGTTATTTTGTTACAACTTTTTATAACTTTTTCTTTGACTTTTTTTTTTTTATGTATTTTTACTTTTTCTTGATGTATAAAAAAAAAAAGGAAGGGAACCATTTTTATGTTTAACTTTTTTTTCTTTTTTTACTTGTATGAAATAAAAAACTAAGCTGAAAAAAATTGTTCGTGTTAAGAGTTTCATGAAAGTATAAAAAAAAAACGTGAAAAAAATATAAACTCAACAGAAATGAATGAATGAATGAATGTGTATATTAAGAACACAAAAATCTATAGCAGGCTGTCGCTTGAAGCCACATAAAGGGTGATGTACTCTCTCTCTCTCTCTCTCTCTCCTCTCTCTCTCTCTCTCTCTCTCTCCTCTCTCTCTCTCTCTCTCTCTCTCTCTCTCTCTCTCTCTCTCTATGATAATGAAGGAAGAAAAGGAAAAAGGCAAAGAGAAAATAAAGACGAAGAAGATAGGAGAAAGGAAGAGAGAAGGAGAGAGGAGGAGATGAAGGAGGGGGTATGAGGAGGTGAAAGGGGGGACAGGAGGTAAAAAGGGGGGGGAGGGAAATCAGCTGACCACATGGGACAGAGATAGAAGCAGGTCAGACACAAGGAAAGATAATCAGCAGTTGGCAAGCCACCCAATTTTTTATCTCACAGGCCCACCATCACTAATACAATTGAAAGAGAGAGAGAGAGAGAGAGAGAGAGAGAGAGAGAGAGAGAGAGAGAGAGAGAGAGAGAGAGAGAGAGAGAGAGAGAGAGAGAGAGAGACTGTGTGTGTGTGTGTGTGTTAATTCACCTTCCTTACCTTAGCTGGGAACAGTTTAACAGCGTCCTTGTGGGTGTAACCTTGCTTCGCTGCCGGACGATTGCGAGGCTGTGAAGGCTATTAACCCAGGCTTGTGTGGGGCTGCAGGGGAGGGAGGGAAAGAGAAAGGGAGAGAGAGAGGGAGAAATGAGGAAAGAAGGAAAGTGAAAGAACGAGTGAATGGATGAATGAAAGAATGAATGAAGGCAGGAAGAGAGAAAGAAAAAAAGAAAAAGAAAAAAGGATAGAGAAACTGTCTGGTGCAAAGGTGTATATCAGTTTAATTTTTCACAGCATAATAATAACCAATATTGGAAAAACAGCATCGGGGTAATATATATAAACTACAACAGCAATAACAGCAATAACAGCAAACAGCAACAACAACAGCAACAACAACAACAGCACCTGCAAACACTACTAAGGGAAACACACACATACACTAAAAAAAAAAGATAGAGACAGAAATAGAAGAAGAAAAATAAGAGAGAAAAAAAGCAATTCCACATTAAAAATTCAGAAACTAGTTTGCACTCGTGATGAAAATACACAATGGCGAGAGAGAGAGAGAGAGAGAGAGAGAGAGAGAGAGAGAGAGAGAGAGAGAGAGAGAGAGAGAGAGAGAGGGAGAGGGAGAGGAGAGAAAAAAAAGAGAGAGAGAGAGAAAGGCTCATGGTGCACCACTAATCAAATTTAAGTGGCGTGGTAGACGAAATAATGATAAATAATTGCACGCCAGACACACACCTACTGGGAGAGAAAGAGAGAGAGAGAGAGAGAGAGAGAGAGAGAGAGAGAGAGAGAGAGAGAGAGAGAGAGAGAGAGAGAGAGAGAGAGAGAGAGAGAGAGAGAGAGAGACAGAGAGATAAAAGATTAATATTTTTCTTACGTTAAAGTGGAGAGAGTTTTATCATCAAATAAACCACCACCATCACCACCACCACCACCACCACCACCACCACCACCACCACCACCACCACCACCACCACCACCACCACCACCACCACCTATAACAACAACAACAACAACAACAACAACAACTGAGCCTAACTCATCACAACTCCTAACGACAAAGAGAGCGAGAGAGAGAGAGAGGAAATGTTGGTTTTATTTCACTTCACTTTTATTGACTCTCACGTGGAAGACATCTCTCTCTCTCTCTCTCTCTCTCTCTCTCTCTCTCTCTCTCTCTCTCTCTCTCTCTCTCTCTCTCTCTCTCTCTCTCTCTCTTTCTCTCTCGCTCTTTAACTCTACGTATAACTTGTTTTCTATTGTGTATTTGCATCACGAATGAAAATTAGTTTTTGAATAATTGATGTGGAACTGTTCTCTCTCTCTCTCTCTCTCTCTCTCTCTCTCTCTCTCTCTCTCTCTCTCTCTCTCTCTCTCTCTCTCTCTCTCTCTCTCTCTCTCTCTCTCTCTCTCTCACATAAATACCAGTAGAAATTTAGTGTAAGATTAAAATACAGTACTTTTGTGAGAAATAGAAGGAGGAAGGGAGAGAAAGAGCTAGAGGGAGAGAGAGAGAGAGAGAGAGAGAGAGAGAGAGAGAGAGAGAGAGAGAGAGAGAGAGAGAGGGAGAGAGGGATAGAGGAAGGAAGGAAGGCACGGAGGAAAAAGAATAAAGACATGAAGGCAGGAAGAGGATAGTAAATATGTCGTGTAGGTGAAATTATGAAGGAATTACTTGAATGTATGACAGTGTGATAGGGTGGAAAGGGTGTGTGTGTGTGTGTGTGTGTGTGTGTGTGTGTGTGTGTGTGTGTGTGTGTGTGTGTGTGTGTGTGTGTGTGTGTGTAAGGGTAAGGCACGTGTAGGACATTAAAGAGAGATAGAGAGAAAATATAAAAGAAGAGAGAGAGAGAGAGAGAAACAAAATAATACAAAGGTAACATCAACAACAAAATGCAACACGATAAAAAGCGGAAACGGAAGAGAGAGAGAGAGAGAGAGAAAAAAAAAAAGAGAGAAAAAAAAAGAAATAAAGAAAGAAAGAGAGTTGTGTCTTTGTTGGTGCGTCAGGCTGGAGGGTCATCGTGGCTTGGGTTGGCGTGACCTGACCACCGCTGAGGTCATGCATCATTCTCAGAAGGACTCAACTCTGCACCACGTGACTCCGCACGGAAAATTAATTTGAATGGTGGGCGTGTCTTAGCGAGGGCGGAAGGGGGGGTGGGTGGAGGGGTGAAGGGAAGGGGGGAGGTGGAGGTAGAAAGGAGGGTTGATATAGGTCGAATGGGGATGGGGAAGGGATTGTGAAGGGGAAGTAGGAGGGGAATGGGAGGGGAAGGGGAAAGGGAAGGAAAGAAAAGAAAGGAGAGAGAGAGAGAGAGAGAGAGAGAGAGAGAGAGAGAGAGAGAGAGAGAGAGAGAGAGAGAGAGAGAGAGAGAGAGAGAGAGAGAGAGAGAGAGAGAGAGAGATTAATAAATGTTAAGGTGAAAGAGAAAAATAAAAAAAGTTATAATGAAAAAAACAAATTAACTCAGAAGAAAGAAAGTGAAAAGAAGAAATGAATGAAAGAATAGAATGAGGGAAGAAGAAATAATTAAAAGATGAAAAGAGAGAGGGAGGTAAAGAGAGGAAGTGGAGCATAGAAGAGGAGAGGGGAAGGAGAAAGAAAGTGAAGGAATATGTATAAGAATGAGGAGATAAAGGGTGGAGAAGAAAGAGAGAAAGAAGAATATAAAGAAAGGAAGAACTGGATAAGAATAGAGAACAAAGATGAAAAGTCTTACGTAGAGGAAGTAAAGAAAGAAAAAAAAAACGAAATAATGAAAATAATAAAATAAAATAATAATAATAGTAAAAATGTAAGAAAAAAACCAGGTAGCAATAAAATGAAATAAAATAAATAGCAATATAAAAAAAATATATATATGAATAATTTTTTTTCGCCAGGTTAAAAAAATGTAGAAAGTAAAGTATTGGAAAAGGTAGAAGTAATTGACCTGAAAGTAATGAGTGATTGGGTTAATTAAGTGAGGAGGGTGAGTCTTGTCTGTCCTTCCAATTAGTGTGATGTGATTAGGGCAAAGAAACCTAATTGCCTGCCTTTATTTTTGAAAACGACCGTCATATAATTAGTGTCTTTATATAAGGCTTAGGAAATTATATATATAAACATATTAATTTTTTCTTCTAAAGTTTTATTATTTTGTCAATTATCTTTTTCTTATGTTTGTCAAATTGCTTTTTTTATTTTTATCTTTTTATTTTATCTTATTTTGTATTGTTTTTGTGTTACATTTTGTCTCTTTTATTGTATTTTTTATCTCTATCCTCTGTCTTCCTTCTCCCTCTACACACTTGCTCTTTTTTCTCTCTTTCTTTCTCTCCTCTTTCTTCTCTCTTCTTTCTTCTGTTGTATTTCTTCCCCCCCCCCTCTCTCTCTCTCTCTCTCCTCTCTCTCTCTCTCTCTCTCTCTCTCTCTCTCTCTCTCTCTCTCTCTCTCTCTCTCTCTCTCTCTCTCTCTCTCTCCCTCAGCACTGGTCGTCATGGTGACTCAGAAGTAAACAATTCTCTCTCTCTCTCTCTCTCTCTCTCTCCTCTCTCTCTCTCTCTCTCTCTCTCTCTCTCTCTCTCTCT
>JAPQNM010000016.1:12305880-12308380 GCA_029783475.1 Metacarcinus magister | reverse complement strand
CGAATGAGCGGTGGTGTGAATTGAATGGTTTTCTGCCTCTATATATCTAGGTACAGTGAGCCTTATTTTGATTCAGCAGCATTTAAGAAGCTCAGAGAAAGGCTATGTACACTACAAGAGTATTCAAACAGACTCTGCCATCCTGAAATAGTGTATAAAAACTTGTTTTCATCATATTTTCGACTTGAACTAGCTGTAACTCCTTTAGTTTTACACGCATTGAATTTTCAATCACGGATTCGTCTTCTGCACCTTTTTCCGATCCTTATGGTATGTAACAAATACTGATAAACACAATATTAAGAAAATATATATTACGTCCTCACGTAAATTACGTAGATTATAAATGATGAAAAAAGAAACTAGACGCAGGATTGGAATGGGATAGGGTTTAAAAAGAAGCGAAAAATATTTATGATTTCACAACATTACTCTTTGTTATATTTGATCGGTATCTATCTTATGAAAAATAGTTATTTACTAAAATAATGCTATCATTAAACAAACAATATTAGCTTCTAAGCTAAGATACCAATTGAATAAAGTGCTTTGTTTATAAGTTGGTAATTTCATAAGGAATATCTGATATCTTTTCCATCAACATTGGTAAAGTATTAGATCCACCCTACTGATTTTATCATTTCTTTTAACCCAAATAAATTCGTTTATAGCAATAAAAGTTTCTGGTGAAATTAACTTAAACTAAGCTGAAAGTCTTACATTATTCCCATGTACAACATGGTTTAAAAAAAACAAAATCGAAGAGAAAATTTTGCAAAAAATTTCCCGGAGTAGAAAAAATGACAAAAATCCACCATAGGTTGAGATCAATTCTACACATCCACGAGGGTCTGTAAGATGGTTAAACGTGTCATAAGGCTTAGTTATGAACTGCTTTGAGCTGTAACAGTCATTACAAGAATATTTGTGGACGTTAAGACTATATGTGTTCCTTACGGGGTAACGTGTCGTGTGTAGGAGTATACGCGGGTTACCGATAGCTATCATATCCTCTCGATGGAGCTTGACACTGCAATGAAAGTCCTGCATTACATTTTTTAATGAAAATAAATAACTTCCATGGCCATTGGCACCGGTGACAGAGTCAGTAGTGAAAATTTTGATCGGCCGGTCATGACCGAACGAGCGGTGGGAATTGAATTTTTTTCTGCCTCTATATACCTAATTCTAGTGAGCCTTATCTTGATGCAGCAGCATTTAAGAAAGTCAAAGGAAGGCTATGTACACTACAGGAGTAATGAAACAGACTCTGCCATCCTGAAATAGTGTATAAAAACTTGTTTTCATCATATGTTCTACTTAAACTAGCTGTAACTCCTTTCGTTTTACTGGTATTGAATTTTCAAGCAATGCTTCAAAATCTGCAGCTTTTTCCGATCCTTATGGTATGTAACAAGTACTGATAAACACAATATTAAGAAAATATATATTACGTCCTCACGTAAATTACGTAGATTATAAATAATGAAAAAAGAAACTAGACGCAGGATTGGAATGGGATGAGGTTTAAAAAGAAGCGAAAAAATATTTATGATTTCACAACATAACTCTTTGTTATATTTGATCGGTATCTATCTCATGAAAAATAGTTATTTACTAAAATAATGCTATCATTAAACAAACAATATTAGCTTCTAAGCTAAGATACCAATTGAACAAAGTGCTTTGTTTATTAGTTGGTAATTTCATAAGGAATATCTGATATCTTTTCCATCAACATTGGTAAAGTATTAGATCCACCCTACTGATTTTATCATTTGTTTTAACCCAAATAAATTCGTTTATAGCAATAAAAGTTTCTGGTGAAATTAACTGAAACTAAGCTGAAAGTCTTACATTATTCCCATGTACAACATGGTTTAAAAAAAACAAAATCGAAGAGAAAATTTTGCAAAAAATTTCCTGGAGTAGAAAAAATGACAAAAATCCACCATAGGTTGAGATCAATTCTACACATCCACGAGGGTCTGTAAGATGGTTAAACGTGTCGTAAGGCTTAGTTATGAACTGCTTTGAGCTGTAACAGTCATTACAAGAATATTTGTGGACGTTAAGACTATATGTGTTCCTTACGGGGTAACGTGTCGTGTGTAGGAGTATACGCGGGTTACCGATAGCTATCATATCCTCTCGATGGAGCTTGACACTGCAATGAAAGTCCTGCATTACATTTTTTAATGAAAATAAATAACTTCCATGGCCATTGGCACCGGTGACAGAGTCAGTAGTGAAAATTTTGATCGGCCGGTCATGACCGAACGAGCGGTGGGAATTGAATTTTTTTCTGCCTCTATATACCTAATTCTAGTGAGCCTTATCTTGATGCAGCAGCATTTAAGAAAGTCAAAGGAAGGCTATGTACACTACAGGAGTAATGAAACAGACTCTGCCATCCTGAAATAGTGTATAAAAACTTGTTTTCATCATATGTTCTACTTAAACTAGCTGTAACTCCTTTCGTTTTACTGGTATTGAATTT
>JAPQNM010000016.1:12295880-12300880 GCA_029783475.1 Metacarcinus magister | reverse complement strand
CTCTTTCTCTCTTTTTCTCTCTCTTTCTCCTTCTCTCTCTCTTTTCCCCTTTACCTGTTAATGAAGTTAGGTGAGAACGGAAGAGAGAGATGGAGGGAGGAAGTGAAGAGGAAATAAGGTAAAAAGTTAGGATGGAGCAAAGCCCTAAAAGAACGAGGAGGAGGAGGAGGAGGAGGAGGAGGAGGAGGAGGAGGAGGAGGAGGAGGAGGAGGAGGAGGAGGAGGAGGAGGAGGAGGAGGAGAAATGAACTGACAGAAGGAAATGAAGGAAAGAGGAAAAGATGGGACTAGATAAGAAGAGAAAGAAAATTAAATCAGGAGGAACAAGGGACCTAGGTGTGAGAGAGAGAGAGAGAGAGAGAGAGAGAGAGAGAGAGAGAGAGAGAGAGAGAGAGAGAGAGAGAGAGAGAGAGAGAGAGAGAGAGAGAGAGAGAGAGAGAGTGATGGGGGGGGACTAAAAGGATTTACTATGATAACTAATGATCCACCATCAGAGTTGAGGATAATGAGACGAAGAGGAGGAGGAGGAGGAGGAGGAGGAGGAGGAAGAGGAGGAGGAGGAGGAGGAGGAAGAATTGACAGAGAATTGAAGGGTGGAGAGAAGAAATAAAAACTGCTTAAAATAGAATGTTTATATGCAGTGATGATGATGATGATGATGATGATGATGGAGAAAATAATATAGATAATAATCATGAATAAAAATAACAAATGAATGCTAACTGTCTATCATACATAATTATTCGTGTTAATGAAGGTGAAAAAAACAAAAAAACTATAGTATGTATGATAGAAAAACAAAATAATTAAAGAATATACTGATCTGAGGGGGAAAATAAGACAAATTTTTACATAACAAAAAAATAAATTGAAAAAAAGTCTTCGATCCACATTACATTTTAACCATTCATGCTATTTTTTTTTTTTTTATATATATATATTGCTTAACTATTTTCCCTTTTTTTTTCTTTGTATGTATTTAAATTGCATGTTTACCTCTGCGTGTGTTCCTACGTGTGTGTGTGTCTGTGGCGCTTGTCTGTGCATATAACTACCTTGTCTGTCTATCTAACCGGTCTGTTGATCTGTCTGTGCCTGTCTGTTTGTCCTCCTGTCTGTGTGTCTGTCTGTTTTTTTTTTCATGTCTTTGTTATTTCCTTAATTATTCCGTTAGGTTTTTGAATGATTTTTCCATACGTGTAATTTTTTTTTTTCTCTCTCTGGCTTGTATTGTTGTCATTGTTATTATTATTATTATTATTATTATTATTATTATTATTATTATTATTATTATTATTATTATTATTATTATTACTAACAGCTCTATGGTACTAAAACTTTTTATATATATTTTTCTCGTAATTCTCATGTAGGAAAAAAAAATTGCTTAATCTGATCTAAATTTCACTTAATTTCCCGTTTACTTTCATATCTATCTATCTATCTTTCCCTTAATTACTGTTACCACTAAAGAAAGTCATTAACTAACTACCTAACTACATAATTGGGTGATGCTTCTGTAGTTATAAGTTTTTTTTATGTTTTTCAAGAGTTGCCTCCATGATATTTATGTGTCTCTCTCTCTCTCTCTCTCTCTCTCTCTCTCTCTCTCTCTCTCTCTCTCTCTCTCTCTCTCTCTCTCTCTCTCTCTCTCTCTCTCTCTCTCTCTCTCTCTCTCTCGCTCTAAGCTATGCACGCCTCAGAACAATTCAATCAAGCACATCTAATCATCTGCTTGCATATCACATTCCTATGATAAGCACAGCAGCACAGCACAGCCACAGCACAGCCACAGCTCAGCTCGGCACTGCCTTCTTATCTCTCACTCAGTCTGGTTGAATTATTGCTCATCCTTATCTTTTTATCTTTATCTCTTCTTGTGTGTGTTTATATTTTTCACACAGACGGGAATATTATGATAAGTAGTATTAGTTTTATGTATCTATTATTATTTTCTGGTTTCTGAAATTATTAATATGTATAGATATATTAATTATTTATTCAAAGTCAATGAGGTTGTGATGTTTAATTATTATCTTTTAATATTTTTTTTAAGGAGTAACTTTAAAAAATTTTGGGAATGGTATGTATTTTTTTATTTATATTATTATGTTTTTTCTCATTATTCTCTTTTCTTCTACTTCAGGTTGCTCTGCTATCCGACATGCGGCTTCGTAAGAAAAGGGAAAGAAGAAAAAGGAAAGAGAGAGAGGCAGAAGGGACTCGGGCGAAGGAGGGAAGTAGAAGGGAAAGAAGAAAGAGATAGAGATAGAGAGGGAAGGGAAACGAAATAAAAAACGTGTTTGTCGCAAGGAAATATAAATAAATTCTTCCAATCAGGTTTAGAAATGATGACTAAATTGTCTTGATTAAGGAAGGAAAATATAAGGAAACAAACTGGAGAGGAAACACGGAAGAAGGATAAATGTGAGAAAAAGAGGGAAATTTATAAAGTAGAAGAGGGAAATTAAGGAAAAAAAAAGTCTAATAGAAATCCTCACCAATGAAAACGTAATTGATAAAACAAGAAAAAAAGATTAAAAAAAAGTAGGCAAAGAGAAGAAAGAGTGAGAACTTTACCAATAAAGAGACGGAGAGAAGAGAAAGAGAGAGAGAAAAAGAAAGAAAGAAAGAAAGAAAGTTAAAGAGAAAAATAAGGCGATGAGACTTAAAGGGAAAAATAACAAACGAATATAGATAAAAAAAAACAACCACACACACCAATGCAATAGAAAATCAATCAAAACAAACTGAAACAACCTCAAGTGTAACAACAACACAACAAGACCAAGAACACACTATACACCCACACACAGACATAGACGCACACACACACAAGCACAAACACACACACTCACACACACACCTACACCTACACCTCCACACCCAAACCCCGCCCACGCCGCCCCAATCTTGCTCGCAACACGTCCCCTTCGAGGGTAAACAAGAAGGCAAGCTGTCACGCCCAGCACCCAGACGCTCCTCTCGCCGCCGTCCGCCGCCGCCGCCGCCGCCGCTCACTCCGCAGGCCAAGATAGCGCCCACGCCTCGCCAGGACGCGGACGAAGGACGCTCCAGGATGACTATGGATGACATCAAAGACTCGGCAACCTCGCCAATCATTGCCCAGAGTCCGCCGCCTCAGATTGGGCAGGCAAACAGCGAAGGTTTCAGCATCAAGCGGGCCAGCCAGCGTCTTCGTGCGGCGGGTGAGTACTTACTAATGTGTGTTGGGGGGGTGGAGGGGAGTGTGTGTGTGTATGTGTGTGTATGTGTGTGTGTGTGTGTGTGTGTGTGTGTGTGTGTGTGTGTGTGTGTGTGTGTGTGTGTGTGTGTGTGTGTGTGTGTGTGTGTGTGTTTTATCAGCCAAGGGAATGATAATTTAAATTTTATTATTGATTTATGTGGCCATTTCATGTTTATTCTACTAAAATGATAATTATTGGTAGTATAATCATAACTATTTTATCATCTTTATTATTATTACTTTTTTCATCATTATTTTTATTATTATTATTATTCCCGTGAGTTTACTGTAATGTTATGTTCCTTTGAGAAGACTTTGCTGCCCTTCTCGCTGTCATGAGGTGATCGGTGCATGTGGCCGTGAGTGAACATGTGATGGGGTCATGAGGTGGTGCAGTGAGGTCATGAGGTAACCCACTGAACCCATGCCTTGCTTAACTTTTACATTGGTCAAGTCTATAACGTCATGCGATGTGATGCTTACGTCATGAATTACCTTACCTTAACGTCATGAGATGCAGCATTCTTTAAAAATTGTGAAAAGCATACGAAGCATTACTTTAATTTATTTTATAGTGTGTTTTTTTTAGCTTTTTTTGAAGACTTGTGATGAGTGAGGGTTTTTGATGCATAATGGCATACCTTGATGTGATGTAGACGTGCATGGTGGTGTTCTTAATGACGTGCAGCATGTCACCGAAGGGAGGATTCGGCTCACAGGCATTACTTTGGCCCGTCAGGAAGTGGTGTTCGTCTCTCACATTGCAGTCACTAGCTCTCTGATGTGGCTGGCGCTTGGCCGCTTTGCTCATCACCGTTTCCTTGACTTTCCTAAACATTCATTGATAGTTATATATGATTTTAAAACTGCCTAGTAAATGTAAACCAAAATGTTCATGTTTGGATGCCTTTTGGTGCCATAAAATTCAGTCCTGTTACATTTTTATCTTTATTTAACGTATTCAAAACTTTCCTTTAAAAATGTAAATGTTCCTCTTTGTAAAACATGATTTAAACTTAATGGTATTCCCTTCGAAGCAACTCCCTCACCTCACTCAAGCTTTTCAAAACGTTCCTCCTACACAGTTCCTCCTCTCCTCATGCTCTTCTCTATCCTTCTCCTCCTCCTCCTTCATTGAGAGACGAATTATACTACTTTCCTCCACCTCCTCCTCTTCCTCCTCCTCTTCACTTTATCATATAAGAAGCCGGATCCTCCCCCTGACCCGTCTTGACCCTATGTTGACCTTCCTTGACCTTCCTTGACCTTTCTTATACTGGATGACTGAGATACGAGTACATTTTCTTTTCGTTTCATATTCCTGCCCACCTCCAGCCGGTAAGTAACTTTTTGGAAACATTCTGCCTGGTGTGTGCTGCCTTCTAAGTATGTAAGTAGTAAGTGCATGGTAGTAGTAGTAGTAGTAGTAGTGCATGGTGGTGTTAAGTATGTAAGTAAGTATTGGTTGGATTAGCTTGTCTTCTAGCTTATTTTTATCTGTAATATTCTCGTGTTTATTGTATTTCGTGGTTTTTTTTCTTTTTCTTTCATGTGTATTTGTAGTTTGATGTATTTATTTATTTTTTTAATTGTTGTGAAGTGAATTTATAAAGAGGCTGGATTTTCCTCTTTTTTTTTGGGGGGGGAGGGGGGCAATGGGGGTAATAGGGGTGAAATTGTAAGTGTTTTTGTGGAATTTTGACTAATTTCATATAAGTGAAGGAAAGTATGATTATATTGGTCATCGGTATTGT
>JAPQNM010000016.1:12283380-12285880 GCA_029783475.1 Metacarcinus magister | reverse complement strand
TCATTAGCGTTGTTTTCTTGCATAACATTTATTTCTACGTAACTCACGCCAATATTTATACTTTCCTTATCTTCTCTACTTTCTTTGTTTCCTTATCTTCACTACTACTGTGTTCCTTTGTTACGTTTCCTTGCATGCCAGTAATTAAGGCGCCGCCGTAACATTGCCGGGAGGACCTTTACTTTTTTTCTCTCCATCGCTGCACCATTGTAGTAATGAGGACTTCCTTGATCGTTTGGCGCAGTTTATGTAGCTTAGTATTAGTCCCTGAACAGCCAGCTGGGTAGTTAGTGTTCGTGGAGACATTATGTATGAGCGTACGAGTAAAACTAATGATATACGAACCAGCGACTCCCTCTCTTCTGTCATGTGATATTATTATATTCATGATTGTTATACTCCCTCCTCGCTTGCTTTTGTTTCTGTCTGTCTGTCTGTTTCTCTCTCTCTCTCTCTCTCTCTCTCTCTCTCTCTCTCTCTCTCTCTCTCTCTCTCTCTCTCTCTCTCTCTCTCTCTCTCTCTCTCTCTCTCTCTCTCTCTCTCTCTCTGTCTGTTTTTCGTTTTCTTTATTTATTTTCGTTCTTTGTGGCCTTTCTATGTTTCTGTCTGTCTATATATATATATTTTTTTTTCTCTCTCTCTCTCTCTCTCTCTCTCTCTCTCTCTCTCTCTCTCTCTCTCTCTCTCTCTCTCGCTCTCGCTCTCTCCTTCCTTCCCTAAGCCTGCAGGAGGTAGCTCATTAACTAACTCTCTTCCTGTTTTTCTCTCCCTGCCAGCCTTATATAATTACAGTAAGTGAACCCAGCACACTCCTCTCACCACCGCCTCGCCCTCACGCTGCAAGTAACAGCAATAGAAAGCTGTAATGACCTTGTGCTGTGTAGTGTAATGGTTCCTGGTACACTGGGGGAACCATTACTATTATTGTTGTCTCTATAAGCTTTGTATTTTCTTTCCCAATAGTTTTTTTTGTTGTTGTCGTCGTCCTGTGGGAAAGAAAGAAAAGTGTGTTTTATCAGTTTTGTATTGTATTCCTCCTTGTAAGTCGTTCCTTGTCGCTGATTGGTTGAGGAAACACGACATTTGAACTAATCACGTGAAATGCTCGCTCTAACTTTGAGGTATTTTGTGTAGATTTGTTTTGTTTTGTTTCTAATAATTATCTGCTTCCTGTCCTTGACGTGTTTTTCATTGTCAATCTCCATTTTTTATTTGGATTTATTTATTCTAACATTCACTAATTGTTTTGCAAATTGTTTTTCTCATACCAGATTATTTAAAAGTTGTAAAGTTATTGATTAAGTTGTAACGTTGTAAAGTTATTTTGTTTTTCTAATTTTTAATCCTCATCTTTACTTTAGTTTACCTTCAGTCACAAAATACTCATTATTTATTTACGTAAATATATCAAAGTATATATATTTAGTTTTTTTATTTCTTTATAGTCTGTTTTTTTTACGTTAATATATTTAAGTAAGTAATTTTCATTTTCTTTTATATATATTCAAAAAAAATAATTTCTTTCGTTATAGTATTTATTGTTATCTTCATTTTTTCCATGTCATTCTGTTATTATTGTAACTTTTATTCCTCATTTCATTGTTATCATTGTAACCTTATTTTCTCCATTCCATTCTATTATGGCCACGTACTGTAATCGCCTCAACAGATCATCATCATTAGTGCGTTGAGTCGCCACTAAGCCTGTTTTTGCATTGCTAGACGTAAAACAAAAGAGGCAAGCGATGCGCCGCCACAAGCTAACCATTGAAGTGATCGCGTCGCCGCACACAGGACGTAGTGGTGGTGCTAGTAGAGCTATTTGACTCCCTCTAAACTGCCGCTTGTACGCTCTCGCTCATTCGTAGTGTTAGCTTTATTGACAGCGGGCGTGGGAGGAGTGAAGACTACGGGAAGGTGGGTGGTGTTGTATCTTAGACTGTTTGCATGACTTATAACTCTGTGTGTGTGTGTGTGTGTGTGTTTGAGTATGTACGCCAACACTACTGAACAACTCACTCAAACACACACACACACACACACACACACACACACACACCAAGCAAGGTGACACTGCGGTCGCCTATCTCATTTGCATACTGGCCAGGTTTATGCATACTAATGAGACAGAATACTAGTGAGGAGGGAAAGAAAGAAAGAGGAGGAAAGGAAGGGAAGCAGGGGAGGAAGGGAGGAGGGGGAAGGAAGGGGAGGAGGGAAGGAAGGGGAGGAGGGAAGGAGGGGTAGGATGGTAAGGAAGGGGAGGAGGGAAAGCTTCTGTTTATATGGGTGTGACGTAAGGTTGGGGTGGGTTAAGGAGGGTGAGTTGGAGGGAAGGAAGTGTGAGGTGATTAGGCAAGGCTGAGCTGAAGAAGGCGAGCTGAGAAGTTGTGAGTGTCTGACGCGTGTGATTAAGATGAATGTGTGTGTGTGTGTGTGTGTGTGTGTGTGTGTGTGTGTGTGTGTGTGTGTGTGTGTGTGTGTGTGTGTGTGTGTGTGT
>JAPQNM010000016.1:12270880-12273380 GCA_029783475.1 Metacarcinus magister | reverse complement strand
CGCTCAGATGACAGCAAGGCTCGAGGCAATACTACAGTCAATGCGTTTATGTCCCTGAAGCGTCATGGAGTCTGAGTCTGAGTCTGCCTGATGCACTGAACCTAAAAAGGACGTTTCCATTTATTTACAAGCTATGCATACTAAATTTGGTTCACGCGTTCCAAAGTGTCCAGCACAAGTAATACATCAGCTCCACGCCGGAATGTAACACATCGAAATCCCTTTTTGCATTGTGGACACTTGCACGGAATTGACAACATACCAACACACACGACTCAACCAAACAATGGAACGGAACACAATTGTAGCCCAAACAAAACTGCCTTTCATTTGCAAGTCAAACTAAATCAATAATCATTGTTCCTAACGAATTGGTATCACTTAAGGTTCAGTTTTCATTGTTTTCATGTCGCCATTTCGGTTATAGAAAACTTTCCCTAACAGAATGGTGTAATTATCTTAATGAAATATCATGATTTGATGGTTGTTTCTTAATAACTAGATTTAATTATCAATTGTAATTTATTTTTAGTTTATTCACAGTAACAATTCGCGAATATAGTGACATTCGTGACAAGTTATAAGGATATTTCATTATAAAAAAAAATCATTACAAAATATAGAATCTCTAACTGTTTTGATTTAAATTATATAAAGTACAATACAAATTTCAATTCAGTCCCGTCATTCAAGACGGAACTCAACACTTCACACAGTAGTAACAACCTGGACCACCACCACCACCACCACCACCACCACCACCACCACCACCACCACACCATCAAGACCCACATCCGTGTTAGCCAGGATTCGGATCTTGTCTGTCTTTCGTTGCCTCCCGCCTTACTTTAATACATTATTTCGTGGGTGCCGATGTTGGCGTTGATTTTGGTTCACCTTGAAATGCAGGTGAACGTTTGGAAAGCAGCGAGGTGTGTTAGCTGCCATCTCTTCTATTTTACTGAAGGCTTCAACGTCTGGTTTTACAATCATCGCATCGGTTTGATTTGTGTTTTATTCTGTTCCCATTACTTGTTGAATCCTCTGCCGGCATCACCACATCCACCAGCAAATCTGTCAATCCTCCACGGTGTGTGTGGTGGGAGGGGGGGGGGCGCCGTGTCTCCTGGGTGTGAAGTCTGCGTGAATGGCCTCCCAGGTGTTGACTTCCTCGCTCTGCTCTTGATGGGATGCATCGCTTTTCCTTCTGCTGGGTGCTCCCACCTCCTATTGTTCTTCCTCCTTCCCTTCCCTCATCCTTCTTCCTTCTTGCGTTGATTTCTTCTCCGTGTAAATTGAGCGGCCACAACAAATGTACCAGCAGAAGCAGAAGCAGGAGCAGGAGGTGGGATTTCTGATAACTTCCTTGTAGTTGGGAAGGTGAAATTGGGGCGCAGCTTCATGAAAAGATGAAGGAAGTAAGAAGAGAAATGACGCGGATCAGCGAATCGGATGATGAGAGATGTGGGAGGAGGTATGAAGCGAGGCTGAGGAGCAAGCCGAGTGTGAGGGAGAGAAAAAAAGAAGTTAAAAGTAAACAATGGAGGAGGAAGCAAAAGGTTCAATGCTATATATACTCTGAGTAATGGTGGATAGTTAAAAGAAGGACTGGTTATGGAAGGGAAAGGACAGCTAATGGTTGAATGATGTAGTGAAGCAGCTTATGATGAAAAATAAGAAAGAAGTATATGTGTCACTTGAAGAGAAAGGCAAGACTATGAGAGGGAAGGTGATGTACGTACTTTGACAATTACAATAAAACGTGTATGTGTGTGTTTGTGGTAAAAAAAAAAAAGAGACAGAGGTGTGTGAATGTTTTTAAGTTAAGGTTGATCTGTGGTACCGGCGAGTGGTGTCTCCGTGGTGGTTTGAATATCTTATGGTGAATGAAGAAAACTAGAATTATAGGAGATGAAGCAAGTACTGAGAAAAAAGAACAGAGGATGAGTTAGGTTATTGCATAGGTTAAATTGCAGATCATGTGGAAAGCTACAAAAACTAGTTCAGAGTTTGGAGAGACGTGTGAGAGAAGGAAGTTGAAATTGGAAGTGGCAGAGAGTAAAATAATGAGATGGAATAGAGATGGAAGGTATGAGGTGCTAAGATTAAACTCAATGGCAAAGTTACGTTATTGGGAGTAGATAATGCTGTATCAGGGTCCATGCAGGCAAAGTTTACCAGTCAAGTAAGAAAAGATGCAAGGGGTTTGATAAGAGAATAGACTGTCTGTGGAAGGAATAAGGGAAATATGTATATGAGGGAGTTGCTGTGAGCTGTTTTCCTTGGCTGTGAGGCATAGGAATGAAATGTGAAGTGGAGAAATGAGATACTGGAAAATAATAATCCTTTGTGTGAGGTGACAGCAACGAAGGGATGAGCAAAACGAATGGGGTTTGCTGAAGAGGGTGGATTAGGGTGTGCAGAAGACAAGTTGAAACGCGGAAAGAAATAAAATCAGAAAATGATCAGAATACGTATGTTTGAAGCATTAAAGGTGATG
>JAPQNM010000016.1:12245880-12263380 GCA_029783475.1 Metacarcinus magister | reverse complement strand
GTGATATTAAGAGTGGAGGTGAATAAGAGAGTTTGGAAAGAGGTGGAAGGAGATAATGTTGGTGTGGGGAGGACGGATGAAAAGGAAAAGAAAACGGGGCGTGCAAGACAAAGCGGAGCAAAGTAAAATGAGATCTAAGATAAAAATAGTGTTCCCTCTCTCTTTTTTTTTTCTCTCTCACTTTCTTTCTATCTATCTATTTATATCTAACTCACTTTCTTTCTGTTTTCCCCTTCTTTTTTTTTCCCTATCCGTGTACGACTTCTCTTCCTTCCTCCCACGTAGCATTAATTTCCCAGGTGGCTACTAACGCTGCTGACTCCGCGGGAAGAATCTAGCTCCCGGGTACTCCTGACGTCTCATGATCACGGAGAATTCGCTTGAGTTACATTTCGGGGGAATTTCAGTAATTGGAGAACCTGGTGTTTGGAAAGAAAGAGAGAGGGAAGGAAGAAGGAAATCAACGTATACGATAAGACATGAGGAAGACTAGAGGTACGGATAGGGTAATGGTATGGAGGGATAGAGAAAAAAAGAAAAGAGAGAGAGAGAATGGTAAACGAGGTGGAGTGAAGACAAGGAGGGTAAGATAAAATTAGGTGCAGGTAGAAGGAAGGAAAAGGTAAAGAAAATGGGGAATGTTAGGTAAAGTAGCTGGAGGTAAAGTGATATTGGTTAAGATAAAGATAAGGAAATAGGTAAAAGATGAGAAAAATAAGGAAATGGAGAAAAAGTAGGAGGCACGAAAATAGGATTGACTTAGGCGTTTAAGGATGACGGGAAGGAAGAGAAGGAGAAGCAGGAATAATGGGGAGGAAGAGGAAGGAAAATGAAGAAGAGGGAGGGAAGTAGGTATAAAAGATATGGGGAGAAGGAGGAAGAGGCGCGTAAATTAAACCAACGGAAGAGGAGGAGGAGGAGGAGGAGGAGGAGGAGGGAGAATAAGAAGAAAGAAGAGAAAGAAGGAAGACGTAGGTATGAAAAATATGGAGGAGGAGGAGGAGGAGGAGGAGGAGGAGGAGGAGGAGGAGGAGGAGGAGGAGGAGGAGGAGGAGGAGGAGGAGGAGGAAGAAGAGTAAGAGAAGGTTAGTAAAGGAGGTAGAAGATTGGAGAACGCGAGAAACTGTATATTGGAGAGACGTAAAGGGAGTGGAGGAAGGAAGAGAATAAAATGGATAAGCGCAATAAAGGTAGATATAGGCAAGGAGAATATATAGAAGAGGAAGAGGATATAGCGAACGGAAACGAATGGAAAGGAAGATGTAGTTAAGGCAAAGTGAGGGAGAAGGAAGGAAGAGGGAGGGAGGGAGGGAAAAGTAGGTTAGGAAAGATGAGATGAGTAAGGGAGATGGAGGTAGAAGGATGATTGACGAATTGAGCGAGGTTGACGGCCAAGGAGGAGGAGGAGGAGGAGGAGGAGAAAGAAGAAAGTGGTTTTATGAGAAGGAACGAAAGGGAGAAGAAGGATCGAGCGTAAGAAAACTATATAGGGTTAGTTAGGAAACTGTGATCACGGAAGGTGGAATGGATGGTTAAGCAACAAAAACAGAGCAACGGTAGGTAAGGGAAAGTGAGAGTGAGAGTGAAACGGGAGTCGTAAGGAAACTTTATAAACCATGCTCCTAAAAATTTAAGATTCCGTTGGATATGTGACGCGGAGAAATGGGATCGAGTTGTCAGTGTGTCGACGTCTTTCCCTGGCTGGCGAGGGGGAGGAAGGAGAGGAATGGGAGTCCTTCACGGTAGGAAGACGACGTATGCCTCAGCGTGCCCAGGACGTAATGGAGGAAGCGTGGGTGGTGAGGGAATGAGTGCAAGATGTCTTTTTGATTCTTAACTTATCCCGTTTTGCTTGGTTGTGCTGGTTTATAGTTTGTGATGTATGTTTTTTTTATGTTTATTTCTTTATTGGTATGTATGGTTATGCCTCTGTTACTTGTATGTATAGTTATTTATATATCTATTTATCTATCTACGTATTAATTTATCTCAGTGTCAATTTTTTTATTTTTAATTTTGTCTATTTATCTATATCTATATCTACATCTGTCTACATATCCATCTTCATATCCATCTATCTTTCTATCTATCTGTCAATCCACATATCTTTCCATCGATTTATGTCATCAATTTAACAATCAATATTATTTTTTTTTCATACAGCTTACCTTTTCCCTCACATACAAGGTGATGTTAAAGGAAGAACCAGAAAAAGACAAAATATCGAAACAAACAAGCTTTATATATCTTTCCAATTCATTGTCGATCTGCCTGTCTTCGTTTTTTCTTTCCTTGTTTTCATTCTCTCGCTCTCTCTCTCTCTCTCTCTCTCTCTCTCTCTCTCTCTCTCTCTCTCTCTCTCTCTCTCTCTCTCTCTCTCTCTCTCTCTCTCTCTCTCTCTCTCTCTCGTGCCCCTAGAGCCTCTTTTTAGCAGTTGGGCATGAAAATGAAGTCTCACCTCGCTGGACGTACTCTCTTTGCATACCATAGCGCGCGCCTTCCTGATTTCTTCTCTCAGCACTTTTTTCCACCTAATCCTAATCCTTCACTAACAAACTTCTTTTCATCCAACCTTTTTCCTTCCTCCTACACACGCCTCCCTCCAAAGTGTAGAATATGTAGTACTCGTGATAAAAAGTTTGGCTATAAAATGGGAAGACTGAGAGGGAGGACGAGACGAAAGGCGCTTCTGCTGGGCAGCGCGTAGGGCGGCTCCGTGAATAACTCTACGGGGTCAGCCAGCCGCGTTTCACTACCTTACCTCGGTGATAAATTTTCTTTTTAATACAAAATGGTGCGATTGTTTATTGCATCGATTTGAATTATAGTGACGAAAAGGATTAAGTTATTTATCATTTCAGCCGCACAAAAAAAAAATTGGAACGTCACAATTGGGTTGAAATATATTAATAGGCTTAACATCTATTTTGTTATTTATTAATATTTTTGTAAGTTCAGGATTCAGTGAAAAATTATAGATGAGTTAGCGTCCGATTCCTTTTATCTTGGTCTCATGTTTTTTGATGTTCAGGTAATTCTTTTCCAGTGGGTCAGTCCACCTCAATCGCTTCCAGGTCAATATTGGAGTGACCTATGAATATATTTGAGTTTTATTCTCCCGAACGTGGTCAACATAAGAAGGATAGGGAAAGAAAGAATGAAGTGGAGAAAGAACAGGAGGAGGATTTTGAGTAGTTGGAGCAGGAGGATTAGGAGGAGGGGGAGAAAGGGAAGGAGGTGGAGGAGGAGGAGGAGGAGGAGGAGGGGATGCAGTAGTAAGATGCGAGAAAGCTAAGGCCTCACTCTTGTTTGCAGACTTAGTGTTCAGTCCTGTGTTTTAACTTTTTACACTTTGAATCAAATTATGGAAAAGGATGAAATAACTTTATACTTTTAGGACAAGACTCGGCGCAGTCGCAATGCTACACTGAGGAGAGATCAGCCATTGTGTGTTTGTAGAAGGAATTCATACATTTGTTTCTCTGCCTGTCTACTTTATTGATGTTGTTCGGTATACCTCTCTCTCTCTCTCTCTCTCTCTCTCTCTCTCTCTCTCTCTCTCTCTCTCTCTCTCTCTCTCTCTCTCTCTCTCTCTCTCTGTGAATCTATGTATTTGTGGTGTGTGTGGGTTTGTTTGTGTTTGTTTATGTGTGTGTGTTGGTGTGTGTGTGTGTGTGTGTGTGTGTGTGTGTGTGTGTGTGTGTGTGTGTGTGTGTGTGTGTGTGTGTCTAGATGTGCAGGATGTGGTAACGTTTCCCTTTGCAAGGCTTGGTTTCAATTCAGTATCATCCCACATTCACATACAGTCATGCAATTTTCTTTGTGCCACATTTTTTTTTCACATAAGCGGGAAGGTATGCACCAGTCATCCCTGCACACATGCATGAAGGAATAAATACACACACACACACACACACACACACACACACACACACACACACACACACACACACACACACACACACACACACAGTTTCTAAAAATAGTTTTTCTTTAACTCTCAACCCCAAAGAGGAGAAAGAAAGAACACACACACACACACACACACACACACACACACACACACACACACACACACACACACACACACACACACACACACGCACGCACCATACAAACAGGGCTCCCAAACTACATTCATGGAGGCCCGGCCGCGAGAGAATCACTCTTAAAGGGGACGCCTCTAAGTGGGCGGCAGCGGGGCGTGCTGCTGCCGCTGCTGGTGGGCGTGGTGACCCCCTCCCCCTCTCCCTTACCCCAACACCCTCTGTACTGCGGAAGAGAGAGAGGAACCTGTGGGGGAAATCCTATTTTTGTAGCAGAATCAAGTGTGTGTGTATGTGTGTATGTTTCTGTGTGTGTGTGTGTGTGTGTGTGTGTGTGTGTGTGTGTGTGTGTGTGTGTGTGTGTGTGTGTGTGTGATACTAGTTGATGGTGATGTAGGTAATCTGATTTTAGTCATTATCTTTATTCATACGACACACTGCACCACTGGCCTAATTTTTGAGAGTTGTACGTGTGTGTGTGTGTGTGTGTGTGTGTGTGTGTGTGTGTGTGTGTGTGTGTGTGTGTGTGTGTGTGTGTGTGGACGGTGTTCCTTTTGTGTGTATTTTTGTATAATGTGGAATATATTCTTTTAATAAAATTTCGTCTTGTATTCTAACTTGCTCTCCTGTCCGTGTTGTATATCATTGCTTGAGTTATTTTAATATTTATGTCTTCTTTACCTTGGCCGCCTGCTCCACGGCATGACTGAAAGTTGGCGGTTTTCATGCATTTTTCTTTTAAAATTTCCCCTTTATACACCATATATTCTATTTCCTTTGTCTCTTATAAGGTGTTACATATCTTTTTGAAACCACATTGATATTCTTGATTTTAGCTTCCTTCCTTTGTCCTTCGTGTGTTTGCTCCGAGTGAGGCAGGAGAGCGAGGGACATGCGCTGTGTGGCCGTGTAGTGCAGCCTCAGTACTCTCTTTTTGAACCTATTTAGGGCTATCCTCCCTCTGTTCAGGACACGAGCCTAACGTTGTCCAGGTTACCGCTGTTACATCTGTTTTTCCATAGTCAATTATCAAGGGAATGAGGAAAGTCCACCTGCTGTTCCTCCTCCCTCTCTCCGTCCCTTCCTTTCTCCTTTCCACTCTTCCTATCTCTCACCATCATTCTACTCCACTTTTTTCCTCCGACCTTCCTCCCTTCCCTCCCTTCCTCCCTCTGCGGGCCTACTGAGCCTCATAATCCCTGATCTGCTGCACTATTGATCATGCGCGACACACACACACACACACACACACACACACACACACACACACACACACACACACACACACACACATACACATACATACATACAACATGCTCCACCGTGGTTCCCTCTGTCTCTGTGCCCATCTACATGTTAAAAAGGCACCATCTAAATGCAAATAGTGCATTAGCGAGCCTTCCTGGGTGATGCACGCTGATCAGAGCGCGGCGAGGCGGACAAAGAACACCTCTCTCTCTCTCTCTCTCTCTCTCTCTCTCTCTCTCTCTCTCTCTCTCTCTCTCTCTCTCTCTCTCTCTCTCTCGCTCTCTCGCTAGCTCGCTCGCTAACTAGAGCTTTGCAGAAAACGGGTTCTTACACCAGAGAAAACGTACCAAAACACAGGCATGCAAGGGTTACTATACATTTTTTTTCTTTGCTTGTATGTCTGGGAGTGATTTGTGTATTTGTTGTATGATGTATTAGTTCATGCAGTCATACGATTTGAAAGGTAGGACTAAAAGATGTAAAAAAAAGAAAAATTACTGTTGAACCTTCAATTATAATACTGCAGAGGGAATAATGGTATTGTGAAGTCAGCCTTCTAGTTACTCAATTTATGTTTATTACTTCCTCGGAAAATTGTTAGTATTGGCGGTCATGATGTTTATTGATTGTGTGTGTATGTGTGTGTGTGTGTGTGTGTTGTTTGTTGGTGTGAGTCACTTCATGAAATACCAACACGAAGTTCAAGGACAAGCTTCATGATTATTCTGCTTATTACGTGTTTATTCCGTTTGTTAATGATGATGAACAAGATGATGATGATGATAGTGATGATGATGATGATGATGATGATGCTGATTGTGGTAATGATAATGGTGATCACTACTACTACTACTACTACTACTACTACTACTACTACTACTACTACTACTGTCACCACCATCCCCACTCCTACTCTTTTGTTATGGTAGTTTCAGCAAGTTTGTTCCTTTCTTTCTATTATATCTCCACTCCTCCTCCTCCTCCTCCTCCTCCTCCTCCTCCTCCTCCTCCTCCTCCTCCTCCTCCTCCTCCTCCTCCTCCTCTTCCTTCTCGTTTTCCTCATCCTCCTACACTTCGACCCCAACCTTCGTCAGTCACATAAATCACCACCATTAACTTTACATCTTCACTCTGCATTTCAGGTCGACCCAAGAAAAGTTACATTCGTTTCCGTCGCTCCGTAGCAAATTTCCGTGAATTACGAACGCGTCAGGTTCCTTCCTACACCTTTTTTCCTCTCTCTTTCCCTTTTTCTGTCTTTTTTTTTTACTCGTTTTTTTTAGCCATCGAGGGGAAAGGGAAGAGATCTTGTCTGCTAACGAACGGGAGATTTGTGCTCTTATAGCGTGATAAAATGTGTGGGAAAAAGTGTGTGTGTGTATATGTGTGTGTGTGTGTGTGTGTGTGTGTGTGGTGTGTGTGTGTGTGTGTGTGTGTGTGTGTACCATTCATGTCTAAAGTTACGGAAAATATGTGAAAGTTTATATGACAACACTTCTATGCTTTTATGTAAACACACACACACACACACACACACACACACACACACACACACACACACACACACACACACACACACACACACACACACACACAATAAATGGTGTTCAGAGTGTGACATGATGAAGTGTGAAAGTTAATTCTACATTCAAAAGGTTCATTACGAAGGTGATTTACAACAGGAGAGAGAGAGAGAGAGAGAGAGAGAGAGAGAGAGAGAGAGAGAGAGAGAGAGAGAGAGAGAGAGAGAGAGAGAGAGAGAGAGAGAGAGCTGTAATTGAAGTTATGAATAATTGTGAACAAAAGAAAAGGGAAAGTAAGAGTTACGAAATGGCTAGACAGAGAGAGAGAGAGAGAGAGAGAGAGAGAGAGAGAGAGAGAGAGAGAGAGAGAGAGAGAGAGAGAGAGAGAGAGAGAGAGAGAGAGAATACATAAACAACCCAAACAAAGGAATATCGTTTCAACCAATATTCCTCGTTCTAAAAATACTTCGGGACCAATATTAAACTTTTAAACGGAATTCAACATGCAGTTAACTCGTCACCGAACACACAACCAATCAACAAGCAGGAGAATCATCCACTAGCCAATCACTGCAAGTCTTTGTTGAACGCAAGCGCAAAGGAGAGAGTAAACATTTCTTGCTGAACGTTCTTTGAGACGTAACCTGGCGTGACGCTCTGTGGTCATGATACATAACGCACCAGGTTTTCTCAGGCATACAAAATGTTCCCTGAATAAATTATGGTCTTTCTGCATCATGGGAGAGAAGTAGGAGGAGGAGGAGGAGTAAGAGGAGGGGTAGAAGCGATGAAGAGTAAGACAAGTAAAGTGAGGAAGAGAAAGATCACAAACTCTAGATAGGGTCAACCTCCTCCTCCTCTTTCTTTTCTCTACGGCCTCCAAGTGGAATGAGACGGAAGAGGCGACGGAAGACGTAAAAGAGGAAGCAAAAGATGAAGTGCATGAGGAGGAGGAGGAGGAGGAGGAGGAGGAGGAGGAGGAGGAGGAAAAGGAGGAAGGAAAGGAGAATGAAGAGGGAAAGGAGGCGATGATAAAGTGGTGGTAAAGGGAATGAACAATGACTATGAAAACAAAGAAGAAAGTGAGAAAAAGAAAATGAATTAGATTAGTAGTACGTGAAGGAAGAAAATGAGTAACAGTGAGTATAGAAAACAGAGATTGAAGTAACGGTGAAGAGAAGACAACTAAAAATAAAATAAAGAAAAAATAAGAAACAAAAATAAACTAGATCAGGAGTAGATGGTAATGAAAAGCAAAGGAGAAAAAGAAGAGGAAGAATAACAAAGAAAACAAAGACGAAGGTACTTACTTTCACGCCAGGAATTCAAGGGTGGAAGGTTTGGTGAAAGAGTGATGCCACAGACTCTCACATTTAGCCTTCCACTCACGCTAACTGACGAGTGACATTTATCATTGTTGCATTGTGGCCTCAGACTGTTTGGTAACTATCCTCCTCCTCCTCCTCCTCCTCCTCCTCCTCCTCCTCCTCCTCCTCCTCCTCCTCCTCCTCCTCCTCCTCCTCCTCCTCCTCCTCCTCCTCCTCCTCTTCTTTCTTCTCCTCTATCTCTTTGCCTGCCTGTTTGCCTGTGTGTGTGTGTGTATGTGTGTTTTGGGTGCTGTTTCATGTGCAATTTTATCATTCCACTTTTTTTTCATCTTTATCAGGAACTGTTCTGATATAAGCACTACTCTGGTTTATCAAAGTGGTTGTGTAAATGCCACTATTGTTCCTTCCGGGGCTGTTATTACCACTACTGTGTATAACCTTCACTGCACTACCACCACCACCACCACCACCACCACCACCACCACTACCAGCACCACCACCACCACCACCACCACCACCACCACCACACCACCACCACCACCACCACCACCATCACCACCACCACTACCACGAATGCTATTGTTATTTGCATTATTACTATTATTATTACTGCTATTGTCATTACTACTACTACCACTACTACTACCACTACTACTATTACTATTACTATCAATACCCGTATTTATCTCCTTTTCTGTCTATTTCTGTCTATTTCTCTCTCTCTCTCTCTCTCTCTCTCTCTCTCTCTCTCTCTCTCTCTCTCTCTCTCTCTCTCTCTCTCTCTCTCTCTCTCTCTCCTAAGTATTCCGTTGCATAGTTCGGGAGTATGTCAAAGAGTTCCTTGTAAATAATTTCGTGTGTGTGTGTGTGTGTGTGTGTGTGTGTGTGTGTGTGTGTGTGTGTGTGTGTATGTGTGTGTGTGTGTGTGTGTAGAATTAATGATCTTCATTCTTTCCTTATCCACACGTTAGTCTATTTGTCTGTCTGCTTTACTGTTTTTTTCAACACACACACACACACACACACACACACACACACACACACACACACACACACACACACACACACACACACATTTTTTCTCTCTTCGGATTACCTCTGTTTTCCCTCCTCCTTTCGTCCTCTTCCTCCTCCTCCTCTTCCTCCTCCTCCTCCTTTTCCATCCCCTTCCTCCCTCCCTCTGCTTTCCTCATCAGATAGATAAAGAGTAATCAGCGTGCCATAAAGGCGACGCTAACAGGACCATGGAACGAGCCATGAGCCTTATGTCATAGATCCATTTTTAGCGAAAAGGATTAACTTGAGATGGCAATGGTGATGGCCAGTCATTGTTACCAGAACGGTGTTGCTAAAACGGGAGAGAGAGAGAGAGAGAGAGAGAGAGAGAGAGAGAGAGAGAGAGAGAGAGAGAGAGAGAGAGAGAGAGAGAGAGAGTATGGGCTTTTGTGGATAAAGAGGAAAGAGGAATAAATTGAGGGGAATGCAAAGGAAGATGAAGAGGGTAAAATTAGTAGAGGAAGGGAGGGAAGCCATTAGTAGAGAGGTGAATCCAAGGTGGAATAATGGGAAGAGGAGGAGGAGGAGGAGGAGGAGGGACAATTAAAGGAAATAGAAGGCCGACAGGAGAAAGAGAGTGGAATAAGGGAGGGAAGGGAGAATGGACGGAGAGTAAGAGGGAAATAAGATAAAGTGATGGAGAGGAGGAAGACAAAGCAATGAAGAACTGATCCCAGGACGCAGAAGGGAAGGCAAGGAAATGAAAGATAACGGAAGGTAAGTAATGGAGAGGGAAAGGATACGGAAATGAAGGAAAAGTCAAAGGAAAAAAAATAAAGAGGAGATGGATAGGAAGACAAGGTAAAGTATATGATTAAGAAAAGTGAAGAGAGAGAAGGAATGGCAGACGAAAGGATATCAATGTAATGGAAGTGACGCAGTGGAAGGTGTACGTGTAATGTGCCCCGCCCCCCCCCCTGCCCCCCCCCCTGCCCTACCCTGCCCTGCCCCGCCCCGATGCACGTAACGCGGCCTTGAATAATGAACCTCCACATGCCGGAACGACTACTTTTTATGCCTCGTGCGAGTGACATAACTGTAGCGCATGAATAACAGATGGAGGACTCATTGGCGGGACGAGGGTGAGGACGAGGTGACTAAGGGTGTTCTAATGGCACACTAAGGACGAGGACGAGGAGGACGAGGAGGAGGAGGAGGAGGAACAGGAAGATAAGAGGTGGATGAGAGTAGGAGAGGATCTTTCGGCCATCTCAGGAGTGCCTCAAAATGATGAGAAATAGGAGGGGCGGAAAGAGGGGAGGAAGAGGAGTGGAAGAGTGGTCGGGAAGGGTCTTGTGGTCGGCGGAGGAGGAGGAGGAGTGTCTGTGTGATGTGGTCAGGTAAAGGCGCGTCAAGGACCACCTTTTGTGCTGCAGCGTCGATCGTCGTTACAACATTGATAACGTGGGACTGTTGCTGGCTGGCTGAGGCGCCGCTCTAAGGCACCTCCCCGTGCAACCCAAGTGATCTGCCTTGCTTCGTTGTGCTGCATAACAAATCCACGTGATGCACCCTCCCCTGCCCCCTCCCCACCTGCCCCCCCCCCGGCCAACACTGTCCATTGGTCGTGGCAGCGTCTTGTCAAGTATGACGTGGTGGTCCCTGCGCCACGGATTGGACGTCATCCATCCTGTTTCCATGACGACGCACGTAAACAATATGACGTCACTGGTTTCACACATGCCATTGATTGAGACGGCGCGAGTAGCAGCAGCAGCAGCAGCAGCAGCAGCAGCAGCAGCAGCAACGGCAGCAGCAGCAGCAGCAGCAGCAGCAGCAGCAGCAGCAGCAGCAGCAGCAGCAGCAGCAGCAGCAGCAGCAGCAGCAGCAGCAGCAGCAGGATGTGAGGATGGGGAGGTTAGGGAGGGAGTCAGAGGGGGGATGAGCACGGATGGCGGAGTGGGCGAGCGCGCGAGGCCCGGGTCAGTGTAGGTAGGGCCTCCGTGACAGCCAGAGCCGGGCACATCAGCGCACAGCCACGCACGCCACACAGACAAAGAGGGAGAGAACGGAGCGTTGTTGAGCCAGGTCACGGGTGTCCAACCTTAGGTCAGCAATATGGCAAACAACAAAGTGGAAAATGTTCAGTACGGGGGCGGCAGAGGCATTAGTGGTGACCCAGACGAACGTAAGTTGAGGCGGCTGGACGGGCGTGTGTGTCCAGCCACCAAGTAAACAAGAGGAGGGAGTGAGAGACACTAAGCACCTCTTGCAGCACCTCTATCACCTCCACTCGCACCCAAGAGAGAGTAGAGAGGGAAACATAGATACAATTAGGGACATTACTGAGAGACCCAATTAAAAAAAAAGGACAACAGAGAGAAAAAAAAAGACAATTGTACAAAACTCACTTATTGCACCTCTTCTGTGTGTCTGTTTGTGTGTTTGTCTGCCTGCCTCACCTGGCACACGATCCCTCCGTCACCCGTCACCGCGTCCTCCCAGCACCCTCACCCTTCACATGACCGACACGATGAGTAAGTATTCTCCCTCCTCACCCACGTACACACTTGGCTCCCCATGTACTCAGCTGAAGGAGATGATATTAATGCTGCAGTTTGAAAATTGTAATATTTTTACTACCTCTACTGCTGCTATCAATTATACAAGTAATAAATGTCTAAAGATCCCTGTTTGCATTAACTTGTATATGGGACACGAGGTAATGACTCATTCTTTTAAGACTATTAGCAATAAGTAAAATTTCAGTACGTAGTATATAATAGTATATAATTGCATACGACCATTAGCAAAGTTCCTATATGTACCGTGGCCATTTGTGAAACATTTACAACTGTAATTTTCTGTGATTGCTTGCCCCATATCCTTAAAATTTATGAATATATGAATATATGTCACTGCAGTTAGTCTTTATTAAAGGCATGTACTATCTCACTGTAACTGTGTAATCATTATCATTCATTTCCTATTGTTAAGACGTGTGTAAATGTTATTGTATGTAAGTGTTGCGAATTGCATTAACATAACACGAATGTTTTAGTAAGATATATAGCTGCAAGGCGACTCCTGTGCATCCATGAGCGTGCATTGCTCTGTGGTAAAGAGAGTCATCTTGTTGAGTGTGAGTCAGGTGTCGCGTCACCTGCCTCTGTAATGCAGGTAATTGGCTCCTTAAAATGTGTGTGTGGAGCAGCCCATTCATCTTCACCCTGACACATTATTCATCCTTGACAAGTGAGTTTGTCCCCCGCCTCCTCCTCCTCCTCCTCCTCCTCCTCCTCCTCCTCCTCCTCCTCCTCCTCCTCCTCCTCCTCCTCCTCCTCCTCCTCTGCAGAGACGAGTAATCCTTGATGTCATCCAAGCTCCTCATTCTTCCTCGTCTCTTCGTATGACACATCCGCCTTAACCCACACACCTCACGTCCCTCACCTCACCTCACAAACCCTCCCACGAGACTCATCCTTCCCCATCCTAACAAATCATCCATCCTTCATCCTCACTAGTATCCCATCCTTCATCCATGAGTGACCTATGCCTCCTTATCCTTACAAGTGACCTATCCATCTCCAGCGCACAACTGATCTATATCTTTCAAACCTTAAAAGTGACCTAATATTCTCGCCTTGGTGCAGGTAATCAGTCTCTTTTCTGTAATATTCTCTTTCATCTTACTGTATTCCCTTCCTTCCCTCCTCCCCTCACCGTCCCCATTCCCTTGTCCTGCCCTACCCTAACATCCCTCCTCCCCCTTTCTTCATCTTTTCTCAGCCGTCCTCATCTTCCCTCTCCTCACAAGCTGCCATAGAGAATGATTGAAAGAAACGTCTTTTATATCTTTTTTTATGAGTTCGGACCTAACCTGGATGCAATATTTCCTTCCCTCGTAACTTTCTTGCACAACACAATACTCTGAGAAACACTGAAGAAAAACAAATAATGTAACAAACACACACACACTTGCTGCATAGTACTGCAAGAATATACTTTTAAATTCCGATGAAGTTGATGATAAAAACTGAATATTGTGATGGAGTGTGTGTGTGTGTGTGTGTTAATGTGTTGTGTGTTTTATTGTGTGGTGTTTATGTTTGGCTGTACGTGTATGTGTGTGTATGTTTTTTTAATGGTTTTTGTTTTGTGTATTAAATTCTGTTTTAGTATTTTTTTTGTTTTTTTGTTGCCATATTTCCATTTAGGGAGTTTCCTTTTATTTTCCATTATTTCACTTTTACTTCAAACGTTTCATGTTGTGTATTATTTTACTTTGTCATGTTTCAATTTGTTGTTCATTTTTTCAAATTTTCTTTCACATTTGACCATTTTTGTTCAATTTTCTGTATCAATTTTATACTGATATTCTTATAGTGTTTTGTGTTGCATCTGCCTTTCTGTTGTGTATGTTGTGTTGCTACTCTCTTCCTCTTATGTTCTTGTGTTACTTATGTTATTGTGTTACTTCTGTCTTTCTATTGTGTTAAGTATTGTTTGTGTTTCTCTTCTCTTCTTGTGTTGCGTCTGTCTTTCTATTGCATTATGTGTTGCTTATGTGTTTCTCATGTGTGCTTGTGCTGCTTCATGTCCTTCTCCGCTCCTGTGTTGCGTGTTTGTGTTGTAAGTAACCTGCAGTGAAGTGTTAAGGGGGGGGGGAGGAGGAGGAGGTGGTGCTGCGGCTGACACACTCAATTCTTGCGTGCGATGAGTAGATGAAGTGACCAGGTGAAGTGTGCACGCAATCAACGCTTCATTATTATGCCGGGAATGTGTTAATGGGAAAAATATGGGACTGTCATTATGAACGATGTAGTTAGTTACCGTTATCCCGCCCCCCCCCCACACACACACGAATACATGCATACGTACATACATACATACATTCATATTTACGTACAGGATGTGGTTGTTGTTTTTTTTGTGTGTGTATAATGTATGTGTATATTTTTGGTGTTCGTTTACTTCCTTATGATTATGCATACACGTGCGATGGTATATACACACACACACACACACACACACACACACACACACACACACACACACACACACACACACACACACACACACACACACACGCACACACACACACGCCGATCAACACCGTACGTTATCGTAACTGGCCAAGAAACGTCAGGAACATACCCGTTCCCTCGAATATATCGCATACCCGCTGCCTAAACCCAGTGCACACACCCTCCTCCTCCTCCTCCTCTTCTTCTTCTTCCTCCTCCGTCTCCTCCTCCTCCTCCTCCTCTTTACGTAGCATATGGCCGAGCTGAAGACCGAAGTTTATCGTGATAGAGGAATTTTTTTTGCCAATTTTCCCTCTGACGCATTGGGACAAACTACGCCAACGTGTGTGTGTGTGTGTGTGTGTGTGTGTGTGTGTGTGTGTGTGTGTGTGTGTGTGTGTGTGTGTGTGTGTCTGGTTCTCAAAGAATTCTCGGTTCTCAGTTTGGTTCGTCCATAAAAATCGCATAATGAAAGCTAACAGTTGAAAAAGAAAATTTGAGCGTGTTTTTTTTTTCAGGCTTCGTAGATGAGTGAAGTTTGTAAACACACACACACACACACACACACACACACACACACACACACACACACACACACACACACACACACACACACACATACACACACACACTTAGGTAGGAGGGGAGGGAGGTAGGTAGGGAGGTAGGTTGGGTAAGGGGAGGATGAAAGTGCTTACACATACCTCTTCTCCTCCTTCCCCTCCTGCCCCTCCCTCCCTTTCCCTTTCCTCTCGTTCCCCTCCCTCCTTCCCTCCCTTCCCTTCGTATTCCCGCCCCTCCTTTCCCTCCCTCCCCTTTCATTATTCATTTAAGTGCTTCGTCCAAACCAGACCCACGCCCTTAACAGCTCTATGATTTACGTTCTGTTTCGTGAGGAGTGAATCAGAGAATTGACTTAGAATTACGCTTGTCTTGTCAGCATTCCTTTGTTGGTTTTTTTTTTGTTTTTTTTGTTATTTTATCGTGGTTGTTCTTTTTTTTTCTTTTGGCACCTGATTTGTCTTTTCTATCATATTTTTTTTTTTTTTATTAATTGTTTTTGTTTTGTTTTGTTTTATATTCTTTTTGTTTTTTCTTCATAAGTGTTGTTTTTATTGTCTATTTTTACTCCTTCCTTATTTTTTACCGTTTTTTTTTCATATCCTCTTACGATAAGCGCATTTTTTTTACTATTATTTTATCTTTTACTTCTTTTTCCTCTTATTCTTCTTCCTTCTGGTCCCTTTCCTTCTCCTCCTCCTCCTCCTCCTCCTCTCCCTCCTCTTCTCTCTCCTCTCCTTCTTCCATTCCTCCCTCTGTAAACCATTCTGAGGGCTCGCTCAAGTATGCTTCCTGAATTCTGATTAAGAGCAGCGCACACAAACACACACACACACACACACACACACACACACACACACACACACACACACACACACACACACACACACTGTAATTTAAGTTTGCTAAGTTTATAAACAGACATACATATATACATACGCATATATTCTTACGTGCATACTAAGCGTTGCTCTAATGACATACATAAATATCCTCCTCCTCCTCCTCCTCCTCCTCCTCCTCCTCCTCTTCCTCTTCCTCTTCCTCTTCCTCCTCTTCCTTCTTCTATGATCTTGTGTTACTTCTCTTCCTCTTCTTCCTTTTTTTTGTATTACTTGTTTTTATTTCCTCCTCCTCCTCCTCCTCCATCACGTCCTCCTCCCCTCCTCCTCCTCCTCCTCCTCCTCCTCCTCCTCCTCCTCCTCCTCCTCCTCCTCCTCCTCCTCCTCCTCCTCCTCCTCCTCCTCCTCCTCCTCCTACCCCCTGTGGTGACCATCTTCTTTCTTAATGGGTCAACTCACTCCCCAAGTTTGTCTCAGGAGCTAAAGTTCACTTCTACCCACTCCTTCTCTTCCTCCTCCTCCTCCTCCTCCTCCTCCTCCTTCTTCTCCTCTTCTTCCTCCTCCTCCTCCTGCTTCTTCTCCTCCTCCTGTTTTTATTCCTTCTGATCTTGCTCCTCCTACCTGTCTCATTCTGTTTCTCTCTCTTCCACTCTCTTCATCCTCCTCCTCTTCCTGCTCCTCCTCCTACTACCTCCTTCATCCCCTCCTTCTCCCTCATCTCATTAGGATTTCTTTTCATCTATTGTTAACTTGGATGCCGAAGTTAGAATGCATCTACGAAGTGTCCATTGCAAAGATTTCCATTCTTTCCGATAAAAATAAATTCTATCTTTTTATTTCAACAGATAAGGTGTTGTTTGCTGGAGTTGATTTTTTGTTTTTTTGTTTTTTTTGGCGATGGTGATGTATAGAGTGGGTGGTGAGGAGGAGTCTTCTTGCTTGTCTATCCTGCATTCACCCTCCAAGTCTGCCTGCAACACCGTGATTGTCTTTTGTTATCAATGTTTTAATTTGCTTCCAGAAAATGACGGCGTTTTATCCAATTTCAAAAGTACAGAGAAGCAATGATGATCAAATTGAAGCCTATCATGAAAATTAAAACATTCTAGTAAATAAAGTTTCAGTCATTAGAATGTTTTATTTCTTAGGATTGATTTGAGTTTTGTCATTATCCTTGCCTTTGAGTATGAATTATGAAATATGGTAAAAACGCTGTAATTTCAAAAGCAATGGAAAGTAAAAAAACAAAGTGAAAATAATACAAAATCTGACTATTGTAGTGACGATTTTTAAAACAAACTCTTTATAAACCAACAAGTTCTCTGTCATTATTTGATTCCTCTTTCCCTCTGTTCATCCTCATCTTTCTCTTCCTATCTCTCCTCCTCCTCCTCTGCAGCTACCCACCCAATTTGAGAGCAACATTGATCAGTTCATTAAAAAATAGATTACATTACATTACATTACATTACCTGCAGCAACATTAGTGACGCGTCAATATTTACGTTCATGACACCAATGCGTGCAAGGTTTCCAATGTTTTCTTTCCCCAAATGAGAACAATCGCCGGTTATGTTAGAATGTTATTGTTCCGGTTCTTTTTCTTATCAGAGTGTGTTCTGCTCTTCGCTATAACCGTTATGTCTTCGCCCTTCCCTTCCCTTGTGGCGCATTCCTTGGGTTTTATTTTGCTTCGTAAAAGTATATTATTTTTGCTCCTCCTCCTCCTCGTCGTATCTGTTGTTTTGTTTCCACTTCATAACATAACATAAGATAACATAACAATGGTTTGTGGTTCTCGTTATACTTATAGTTATTTCCACTTCACTGCAGGAACGTAAAAGTGTTGATTCTCGTCGTCTTCCTTTGTTTGACTTTCCATAACAACGTCAAGGTCACGCCTCCTCCTCTTCCTCCTCTTCACATATA
>JAPQNM010000016.1:12233380-12243380 GCA_029783475.1 Metacarcinus magister | reverse complement strand
CTAGGCCTAACCACTTACACACACACACACACACACACACACACACACACACACACACACACACACACATACACACACACACACACACACACACACTCTTGGTACTCGGTCCAGCCTCCTTCAAGTCCTCCTGCCGCTGCCTCGAGTATTTAACGGTATTTTAGTCCAATTTATGGCTTATTCCAAGTCTCAAGAGGTCGTGGTTATGCTTCACCTTACGTCCTACCTGTTTTTTTTTTTTCTCTCTCTCTCTCTCTTTCTCTTTCTCTTTCCAATCTCATCAAGTAATTTAGAAAACGAGTGTAATATGACGTAAAGAAAACGTGGAATAGGTTTTTACCACTACCAATTATAATAATGATGATAATGAGTGATGATAATAATGATAATAATAACAATAATAATAATAATGATAATAATGATAGTAGTAATAATAATAATGATAAGAAAAAATGATAATGATAATAATAATAATAATAATAATAATAATAATAATAATAATAATAATAATAATAATAATAAAACAAGGAGGTGAAGGAGACTCGGGTGTAATGAGATCAGTGTATTCCGTTGCAGCTTCACAAACGCTTTTTAGGGAACTGAGTCAGGTTTGGTATCAAGGCAGCAAGGGTTGTGAGGACCACCCCGGCCGCTGATTGGACGATTTTACCTGATGTCAACCGTCTGAGCGTCGCTGATTGGACCGCCCGCTCGCTTTTTCCCCGAGTGGCGTTAGTGTTGTGATGTAGTATGTAGGCTACACAAACACACGCCGCGGCCTCAGCCCTGCTCCTTTGTTGATGTTCTCGTTGGTGGGGATGTATACCGCTTACCTCACCTTCTTTCTCTCCACCTCAGGCCACTTCCACCACGGTCTCACTCTATCACTTGAGCACATGATCCTTCCTCTCTATCCACATGAGCCAGCAGGACGCTAGATAGATAGGCGTTCCTTTTCTCCGTCGTGCACTCCCCTGCCCGTTCCGCCGCAGTAGCTGCATCCACGCCCCCTGCAGGTAACCGGTGCACCATACTGTCTTCACTCTTCGTCCCGGTCATTCCCTGCACCATTTCTCCGACGCGTTGGCTCCCCGACCTCACCATTATGCAGGCCGCATGACGCAAGGCTTTCCCCAGAGCCTCCACCATGTCACACTCTGGGACGATCATGGATTTTTTCTGTGTTTTTTTTTCTTTTCCATTTCCGTTTCTTTTCTTTCTGTTATCGCCTTTGCTTCTTAACTCCACCAAAGACCCGATCACTACATATCGTCTTTGTTCTCGTGTCGTGGGCTCTGAGGTTCTGTTAGCAGTTGTTCTTGTTCTGTCGGGTGTCCTGTACAGTTTCTAGGAGGCAGTGTTTCCTGTTCTAATGATGATACGTGACTTTCTATATTTCATTTTCTTTAATTTTCTTAACTACTCACACTAATCAATACCCACATATCATACTAGTAATTCCCTTCTCTTCTATAATAGCCTTACAAAGCACTATTTACCTTACGTTCTCCCCACCTCGTTATATCCTTTTAATACTTCTTTTTCTTCTACCTCTACGCGTACCTGGAACTCTCTGACATTTTCTTCTCTTGACCTTCGCATATTATTTACTTCCCTCCAAACTAGCTTCTATCTATCAAATTTTCAGATAATTTATACCTAACCTATCGTCTACTCTCTTCTTTCTGCCTCGAACTACCTTCACTTCCCTTCATCTTGTACTCCTACGCCTCCTACAGCCTCCCCTCGGCGCTGTATGTGTAAGAGATGTAAGGCTCTTTGTTCCTAACCAGCTATTTCACTTTATAATTCCACTCTTCACTGCCTTTTCATTCCCTCACATCACGTACCCTCCTCATATATCCCTTCCTCTTTCACACTACTTAAAATGACCCTTTGAAACGTCTTCCATTCCTCCTCCTTGTCTTACTTTGTCACTATTTACCGCCTCTCTCTCTCTCCAGTCTTCCATCTTCCTCCCTTCCCTTCCTCTGCCTTCCTCCTTTGTCCAACTCACTAATCCTTAATATGTCTTATTCACCTTCACTGGATTATCTTCCCTGGAGCCCTATACTCCATCTTCACCTTCACATCTATTAAGCAGTGGCTTGGAATCTCTCTTGCTCCTCCTCTGAATTCATTTACACATCACGGTGCCTCCCTTTCTCGCCCTTCTGTCAGCCTTGTAATCCATCAGCTCGTTTTATCCTCATCATCTCCACTCACCCACGTATTCTTATGGATGTGTCAGTGGTGGTGATGATGATGATGGTGATGATAGTGATGATGATGATGATGATGATGAAAAAAATAATAATAATGGTAATAATAGTGATAATAATAAAATAGCATAGAAAGCTGTGGCAACTGAGCTCCAAGATGCAAATTAGTTCATATAAAGAAAGACAAATTAAGGCCATTTGAAGCCTAATGCGAGGGTTCATTCCTTTAGGGCGACGACACATCTATTTTTACTTTCTCTTATTAAAGAAAAAAAAAAAGCACATCAATAACTGTCTGAAGGAACGACGTGAAATTAGAACTTTGAATTAAATTAAAACTTGGAAGAGAAAAAGAAAAATATAATAATAATAAGGATAATAATTTAGATCAACGTTTCTAAAAATAAAAGAGTGTTCTTTTTTCATTCTTTTTTTTTTAGTTTCTTTTTTTTGCCAGAATTCTTCGTCCAGCATCAGGGAGAAAAAGAAAAAAAAAGAACTTGTATTGTTGGAATTTTACCTGAAACTTTTTTCCTCGTGCCATTAATCTCCTTCCTCATTGTTTTACTGCGAGAGAGAGAGAGAGAGAGAGAGAGAGAGAGAGAGAGAGAGAGAGAGAGAGAGAGAGAGAGAGAGAGAGAGAGAGAGAGAGAGAGAGAGAGAGAGAGAGAGAGAGAGAGAGGAGGGCAAGATTCCTAAAGAGGGGGAAAAAAGTGAATAAGGGAGGGGAAAAAAAAGAGAAAAAAATATGACACTGACAAACTGCAAAGCGTCAGCAAAAGAAAAATTGAGAAGGATAAAAAACGAAAAATGAGAGAGAGAGAGAGAGAGAGAGAGAGAGAGAGAGAGAGAGAGAGAGAGAGAGAGAGAGAGAGAGAGAGAGAGAGAGAGAGAGAGAGAGAGAGAATCATATTTCACAGCTAAGAGAATTACACTATTTCACTGCCTCTTAGTGGGTTCAGAACGCGTCTTCTCTCACAAGACCTGCAAGAGTGATAGCTCTCCCCTTTCTCTCTCTCTCTCTTTCTCTATCTCTCTCTCTTTCTCTCTCTCTCTTTCTCTTTGTCTTTCCCTCGTATTTCCTTACTGCTTCGTATTCGAGAGAGAAAGAGAAAGAGAAAGAGAGCGAGAGAGAGAGGGAGGGAATATCTTACGTTCAATGAAGTGACAAAGGATACAGAAGGGAGGGATGGGAGATGGAAGATGGACGGGTATGGGTGGTGGGGTAGGAGGGATGGAGACAGGTAGATGGACAGGTAAAGTAATGAAGCGAGTAGTAGAAGGTAGGGGAGGAAGGGGAGAGGGGAAGGGGAGAGGGAAGGGAAGGGAAGGGAAGGGAAGGGGAGGGGAGGGGAGGGAGGAGTACAATAAGACAATGGTGTTCTGTTTTGTTGATGGTAAGACTTATTGTTACTATTGTTGTTACTATTGTTGTTATTATTACTACTACTACTATTATTATTATTACAATGATGATAAGAAGAATAACAAAAACTATTATTATTATTATTTTTTCTACTACTACTATTACTACATACAATTATTATTACCACTACTTCCTTCCCCCAAATCCCCCTTCGTCCTCTCGTTCCCTTGTTCCCTCCTTCCCTCCCCTTGTTCCCTCCCCTAGTTCCCTCATTCACTCGTTCCCTTGTTGCCTCCCCTTGTTTCCTCCTTATTCCCTTGTTTCCTCCCCTAGTTACCTCGTTCCCTCCCACTAGTTACCTCGTTCCCTCTCCTCGTCCCTGCTTCTCTCTGTTACATGTATTGAAGAGCTGCAACAGACTAGTACAGCTTGCGATTACTTTAACGTCCACTAGGCTATCAAATTACCTCTTATTCCCTTTCCTTCATTGTTCCTCTCCTCTCCCTCTCTCCCCCTTTCCTTCTCCCCCTCTCGTTTCCCATCTGTTCTTCGTTGGCATTTTTCTCCTTTTCCTCTTCCTCCTCCTCTCCATTTTTCCTCCCATCTTTTACTTCTCTTCCTCTGCTATTCCTCAAACTGTCGGAGGCAAATGGAGTCTGTGCGCAAGAGAGAGAGAGAGAGAGAGAGAGAGAGAGAGAGAGAGAGAGAGAGAGAGAGAGAGAGAGAGAGAGAGAGAGAGAGAGAGAGAGAGAGAGAGAGAGAGAGAGACCGGAGAAAATACTGACATTGACACAACAAACAGACAGAAAGGTGCCAAGAACATAATAGAGAGAGAGAGAGAGAGAGAGAGAGAGAGAGAGAGAGAGAGAGAGAGAGAGAGAGAGAGAGAGAGAGAGAGAGAGAGAGAGAGAGAGAGAGAGAGAGAGAATCAATATGACAGGTGTGAGGAATGTCAGGTAAGCAGGAAGACAGGTGACAGGTGATCAGACGTAGGCTACACGGCTCCTTCCCTCAACACACACACACACACACACACACACACACACACACACACACACACACACACACACACACACACACACACACAGATAAAACGCTCTTTTTACGCTTGTCGGAAAATTGACGCAATTAAGAATGCAAGAATTAATTAAGCGAAAACGTGTACGCTTTTATATACCTACACATGTGCGTATTTGCAATTCAGGGATAATTTCATGATGCGGATGTGTGTGTGTGTGTGTGTGTGTGTGTGTGTGTGTGTGTGTGTGTGTGTGTGTGTGTGTGTGTGTGTGTGTGTGTTTAGTAACCTGGTGTTTTTTTCTGTTTATTTATTCAGTTATTAAGAGTAATGGATGAGTCTTGTCGAGTAATTACTGGGAATAATAATAATAATAATAATAATGAAGCTGTTAGTTTGGCACCACGGCGGCCATTTTGTGTGCCTGGTGTAGCTGTACGGAGGGAACACCGGTGCCAAAGGTTCCACTGGTGTTATGATGGTGATGATGATTAGTGATGATGATGATGATGATTAGTAATAATAGTTGTTTTTTTTCATTTCACCTTACCTAACCTTACCTAACCTACCTAACCTAACCTAACCTAACCTAACCTTACCTTACCTTACCTTACCTTACCTTACCTTACCTTACCTTACCTTACCTTACCTTACCTTACCTTACCTTACCTTACCTTACCTTACCTTACCTTACCTTACCTTACCTTACCTTACCTTACCTTACCTAACCTAACTTTACCTTACCTACCTTACCTTACCTTGCCTAACATAACCTATCACCTGTGTAAAGAAGATTCCTATAGTTTCAAAGGTTGTTGTGTGTGTTGGAAATGGTAAAGTAAACAGGTTCCGTGACACACTTCTGAGGTGATGAAACACTGCCTTCTCACGTTCCATAATGCAGAGGAAAGTACGGAGTGAGGGAGTGAATGATTGAATGAGGAAGTGAGTGAATGAGTGAGTGAGTGAGTTAGTGAGTGAGTGAGTGAGTGGCACCTGTGGAAGGCAGCGTTCACTCTAGCTTTCACTTATGGAAATGAAAATGGTACCTGTGGAAATTTCATAAGAGATGCAAATAACATAAACTCCGACACCTCTGTACATAACATAGGTACTGTACCCTCACCTGTGCTTACCTTACAGAGGGTACACCGTCACGGCAATAAGGTTCTTGCATTAACATTATTAGAAGGGCGTTACCTAAGGGAATACATTGGTACCAACGCATTTAGGAAGATTTTACAGTATTGCCAACTCTAGCCCACCAACCCACCCATCCACCCCTTCACCGACATACCCTCCCTCCCTCCACCTGCCCAACCATCCACCTACTAACCCACCCACTGACCCTCCCACCCATTCACACACCCACTTACCCTTCCACTGACCCACCCACCAACCCACCGACCCACCCACCGACCCACCCTCGACCTGCGGAGTTACCTGGCATCCTATTTGCTATTTATTAAGCTCTACCGCAGTGTACCTGAACCATTAATAATTTACCTTACCTGGAGGGCCGAAGGAGGAGGGAAAGAAGGAGGAGGAGGAAGAAGAGGAGAAAAAGAGGAGGAGGATATGATATGGAAGGATGAGGTCACCTGTAATACACCTTGATTACCTGTGTGTGTGTGTGTGTGTGTGTGTGTGTGTGTGTGTGTGTGTGTGTGTGTGTGTGTGTGTGTGTGACTAGGGAGCAGTGACCTCCCTCTCCTCTCCTCCTCTCTCCCTCCTTCTTCGTCTCCATTTTCCTCCTCCTCCTCCTCCTTTTCCTCCTCCTCTTCCTCCTCCTCCTCATCCTCTTCCTCTTCCTCTTCCTCTTCCTCCTCCTCCTCCTCCATCGTCTCCAAGAAGGGAAGGGAAGGGAGTTAAGTGGAAGCAAATGAAGTGCCTCGTTACATCGTTTCCTTAGTAACTATCCCCCCATTCTCTCTCTCTCTCTCTCTCTCTCTCTCTCTCTCTCTCTCTCTCTCTCTCTCTCTCTCTCTCTCTCTCTCTCTCTCTCTCTCTCTCTCTCTCTCTCTTATTACTTTAGCTAAGCCTCTTTTTTCTGAACAGGCCAACGAATGAGAGAGAGAGAGAGAGAGAGAGAGAGAGAGAGAGAGAGAGAGACGAGATGAGAGAGAGAGAGAGAGAGAGAGAGAGAGAGAGAGAGAGAGAGAGAGAGAGAGAGAGAGAGAGAGAGAGAGAGAGAGAGAGAGAGTGAGTGAGAGAGAGTACCCTAAGGCTTTAATTAATATTTTTTTCTTCTTTCCATGGAGTATATTTTCCTAAGTTAATTTAGATTTTTTATTCTCTATTACTTTTATGCGGTTCTGTTTTTTATTCATATATTTTCATTTTTTGTACATTATTTTTGTTGTGTGTGTGTGTGTGTGTGTGTGTGTGTGTGTGTGTGTGTGTGTGTGTGTGTGTGTGTGTGTGTGTTTTTTTTTTCCTCATATATTTCGGTTCGTTAATTGCTTATGAAAGTCAATTTTTTTTTTACCTGGTTCTTTTTTTTTCACCTGCAGCTGTTTATTAATTAATCTCTATCTACCTGTTTGCCTGTCTATCTAACGCATTTATCTTGAATACGTAAATACTACCACGAATTAGAGCATATTAATTGTACCGTGTGTGTGTGTGTGTGTGTGTGTGTGTGTGTGTGTGGTAAATTGCTAGGTCGTGTAAAGCTAATTTCAGGCTTTTTATAAACTCTCTTTTATCTCTTGCTCTCTCTCTCTCTCTTTAATTTACTTCCTTCGTCAGTATATTCTAGTATTTGTATATTTATTTATATGTACGAGGTTGTAGTAATTTTTTTAATGTATTCGTAAAAGGACGTATAACATTTTACATATTACAGAATTACTATTTTGTTTTTCATTTAAATCATCCACTTATTCCTCTCTTTGTCTACGTATCACTCTCTTTATCTATCTACGGAAGCATAAACAAGATTATAACAAGGAATAACAATAATTAATCCGCCTAACGAGCGTCTATTTTTTTTTTTTTTTTTTAACTATGCCGCATCACACCTCCTCCTCCTCCCCCCTCCTCCGCCGCCGCTGCTGGTACCTCATCCACGCCATAAACTAGTTCCCGCCACACACCTCCACTAATGAAACTTGTGATGCGGGAACCTCTGAAAATTAGTTAGTTCCGTAGAGAAGAAGGGGAAAAAAACACGCGGGAAAAGATATATTAATCCGAACTTCGCAGAGACAATCATCATTTTTTTACCCCCTCTCCCTCCCTCTCTTTCTCTTTCTTTCCCTCTCTCTCTCTCGCCTTTCAAACAGTCAGTAGTTTTTGTGGAGTGTCTTAAGCGAGTTCTGTGACGTGCGATGAGCGGCTCGAGGAGGACCAAGTGAAGGAACCATTATTACGAGTCCAGACAAGGCGAGGTGAGGGAAATAAGGGAGATAAAGGGAGATTATGAGAGAGAGAGAGAGAGAGAGAGAGAGAGAGAGAGAGAGAGAGAGAGAGAGAGAGAGAGAGAGAGAGAGAGAGAGAGAGAGAGATAGAGAGATATATGAGGGGGAGATGTCTGTTAACACACCTCTGATAACATATTGATGAAGGTGAGTGAAAGACGCAGTGAGATTATAATTATGAGGGAGTGTGTTTACCTAGCGTTGATTGGCTCTCGGTGGTGTGTGTGTGTGTGTGTGTGTGTGTGTGTGTGTGTGTGTGTGTGTGTGTGTGTGTGTGTGTTGGTAAAGGATTTATGTAATGATTCTGTTGACAAGCTGATCCTGTGTTGCATCTTGTTTTGCTCACCTCGTTTGCATCACACTTTAACATCATCATTTAACAACATCAAAGCACTCTATATACACTGTTTTTATGATTATACATATTTTAGTTTTTATGATTATATATATTTTTAGTTATTATGATTATACATATTTTAGTTTTTCTGATTAAACTTTTTTTTTTTTTTGTCGATCAGAGACGCAGATTGAACGTTTTTCATATAAATTATCTGATTTGCATGGAATTTTTTTTATTATTTTATTCAATTAATTTTTTATTTGATCAATTTAAATGTATTTGCTGGATTATATTTGGTTTATAGGTGTATATAGTGTGTACAGATGCTGATAGGAATACTCTAAGATGAACTGCACTCGTTCTTGATGGGAAACTTACATATTATTATTACTTATGTTCTTATAGTAGTGATGATATTCCAGGTTGTGCTCGATTTAAGTAATTGTTAGTTGCTTAAACCTAATAGTTCCTTTTTCTCAGTAGTAGTAGTAGTAATAGCAGGAGTAGTAGTAGTAGCAGCAGCAGCACAGTCAGCCAGGGGAACGCGACAATATACTGGGTTTTTAGAACAGTTATGGTAGAATTTTTGCATCCATTCGTCTCTTCTGGCAGAAATAAATTCGTTTTCTGTGTAGTGTTTTTAACCGAAAGTGTTCTCCCTGCAGTTTCATGCGACTGTGAAATGAAAAAAAAAGGAGAAGTAATAATAAAAGTGAAAGCGATGAATGAATGAATGAAAAGTACAGTCATTGGATTTTTTTTTTTTTTGTATGTGTAGTTATGTAAAAACTATCGTAGGTTATGGAGTTTATTAAATCTATTTGCATTTATATTACGCGTGTGTTATATTTACGATTATAATTTCATCTTAAATTATTATATTCATGTACTATAATTATACATGTTAAAAGTAAAGTTATTGCGGTATTTCCTAGATGAGAGAGAGAGAGAGAGAGAGAGAGAGAGAGAGAGAGAGAGAGAGAGAGAGAGAGAGAGAGAGAGAGAGAGAGAGAGAGAGAGAGAGAGAGAGAGATCCATACAAGGCATCTCATCCACACAAGTCACTCAACCAAGACTTTTCCAGCGTGACCCGAACGATGACCAGCAGGGGGCAGGGGGAGGGGGGCAGGGGGAGGCTATCCATTGCATTCATCCATCAGCAAGGATCATGACAAGGGTGGGGAGGGGGAAGGGGCGGAGCTTATTCGCCTAGTGCACGGAAACAAGCCATCTTCTGCGACATAACTTTTTTTCTCTGGTTCTCTGAAGTGAAGGGGAAACAAAACTAGACGGTGTTGTGTTGTGTTGTGTTGTGTTGCGTTGTGTTGCGTGTGGTGAAGTGGTTCGAGTCTGGATCTGCAACTGCTTTCCCTTGGTTCAAATCCCTGGTAGTTAATTTCTAGTGGATTTAGGAATGTTCTGTCCACCTTTCCTGGAGTGGTTCTGGAAAGGAGTGGCTGGAGTAATATTTGTCTGGATTTACATTGTTCTGCCTTGGTTCGAATCCTTGGTAGTTAATTTCTAGTGGATTTTGGTATGTTATGTTTGTTTCCTGGAGTGGTTCTGGAAAGGAGTGGCTGGAGTGGCTGGAGTGGGTGGAGTGTTGCTTGTGCTGGTAACTGTGGCGGGCTT
>JAPQNM010000016.1:12213380-12223380 GCA_029783475.1 Metacarcinus magister | reverse complement strand
ATTTTCATTAAGAAATGTAATGCAGTACTTTTATGGCAGTGTCAAGCTCCATCAAGAGGATATGATAGCTATCAGTAACCCGCGTATACTCCTACACACGACGCGTTAACCCGTAAGGAACACATATAGTCTTAACGTCCACAAATATTCTTGTAATGACTTTTACAGCTCAAAGCAGTTCATAACTAAGCCTTACGACACGTTTAACCATCTTGCAGACCCTCGTGGATGTGTAGAATTAATCTCAACATATGGTGTATCGTTCGGTCATGACCGGCCGATCAAAATCTTAACTACTGACTCTGTCACCAGTGCCAATGGCTATGGAAGTTATTTATTTTCATTAAAAAATGTAATGCAGTACTTTTATGGCAGTGTCAAGCTCCATCAAGAGGATATGATAGCTATCAGTAACCCGCGTATACTCCTACACACGACGCGTTAACCCGTAAGGAAAACATATAGTCTTAACGTCCACAAATATTCTTGTAATGACTTTTACAGCTCAAAGCAGTTCATAACTAAACCTTACGACACGTTTAACCATCTTACAGACCCTCGTGGATGTGTAGAATTAATCTCAACATATGGTGTATCGTTCGATCATGACCGGCCGATCAAAATCTTACCTACTGACTCTGTCACCAGTGCCAATGGCTATGGAAGTTATTTATTTTCATTAAAAAATGTAATGCAGTACTTTTATTGCAGTGTTAAGCTCCATCAAGAGGATATGATAGCTATCAGTAACCCGCGTATACTCCTACACACGACGCGTTAACCCGTAAGGAACACATATAGTCTTAACGTTCACGAATATTCTTGTAATGACTGTTACAGCTCAAAGCAGTTCATAACTAAGCCTTACGACACGTTTAACCATCTTGCAGACCCTCGTGGATGTGTAGAATTAATCTCAACCTATGGTGTATCGTTCGGTCATGACCGGCCGATCAAAATCTTGCCTACTGACTCTGTCACCAGTGCCAATGGCTATGGAAGCTATTTATTTTCATTAAAAAATGTAATGCAGTACTTTTATGGCAGTGTCAAGCTCCATCAAGAGGATATGATAGCTATCAGTAACCCGCGTATACTCCTACACACGACGCGTTAACCCGTAAGGAACACATATAGTCTTAACGTCCACAAATATTCTTGTAATGACTTTTACAGCTCAAAGCAGTTCATAACTAAACCTTACGACACGTTTAACCATCTTACAGACCCTCGTGGATGTGTAGAATTAATCTCAACATATGGTGTATCGTTCGATCATGACCGGCCGATCAAAATCTTAACTACTGACTCTGTCACCAGTGCCAATGGCTATGGAAGTTATTTATTTTCATTAAAAAATTTAATGCAGTACTTTTATTGCAGTGTTAAGCTCCATCAAGAGGATATGATAGCTATCAGTAACCCGCGTATACTCCTACACACGACGCGTTAACCCGTAAAGAACACATATAGTCTTAACGTCCACTAATATTCTTGTAATGACTGTTACAGCTCAAAGCAGTTCATAACTAAGCCTTACGACACGTTTAACCATCTTGCAGACCCTCGTGGATGTGTAGAATTAATCTCAACCTATGGTGTATCGTTCGGTCATGACCGGCCGATCAAAATCTTAACTACTGACTCTGTCACCAGTGCCAATGGCTATGGAAGTTATTTATTTTCATTAAAAAATGTAATGCAGTACTTTTATTGCAGTGTTAAGCTCCATCAAGAGGATATGATAGCTATCAGTAACCCACGTATACTCCTACACACGACGCGTTAACCCGTAAGGAAGACATATAGTCTTAACGTCCACTAATATTCTTGTAATGACTGTTACAGCTCAAAGCAGTTCATAACTAAGCCCTACGACACGTTTAACCATCTTGCAGACCCTCGTGGATGTGTAGAATTAATCTCAACATATGGTGTATCGTTCGGTCATGACCGGCCGATCAAAATCTTACCTACTGACTCTGTCACCAGTGCCAATGGCTATGGAAGTTATTTATTTTCATTAAAAAATGTAATGCAGTACTTTTATGGCAGTGTCAAGCTCCATCAAGAGGATATGATAGCTATCAGTAACCCGCGTATACTCCTACACACGACGCGTTAACCCGTAAGGAACACATATAGTCTTAACGTCCACAAATATTCTTGTAATGACTTTACCAGCTCAAAGCAGTTCATAACTAAACCTTACGACACGTTTAACCATCTTGCAGACCCTCGTGGATGTGTAGAATTAATCTCAACCTATGGTGTATCGTTCGGTCATGACCGGCCGATCAAAATCTTAACTACTGACTCTGTCACCAGTGCCAATGGCTATGGAAGTTATTTATTTTCATTAAAAAATGTAAGGCAGTACTTTTATTGCAGTGTCAAGCTCCATCAAGAGGATATGATAGCTATCAGTAACCCGCGTATACTCCTACACACAACGCGTTAACCCATAAGGAACACATATAGTCTTAACGTCCACAAATATTCTTGTAATGACTGTTACAGCTCAAAGCAGTTCATAACTAAGCTTTACGACACGTTTAACCATCTTGCAGACCCTCGTGGATGTGTAGAATTAATCTCAACATATGGTGTATCGTTCGGTCATGATCGGCCGATCAAAATCTTAACTACTGACTCTGTCACCAGTGCCAATGGCTATGGAAGTTATTTATTTTCATTAAAAATGTAATGCAGTACTTTTATTGGGGAATGGGACAACTGGCCGCGGCCAACTAGCCGCAGCCCAACTGGCCGCGGGAAACTGGCCGCGGCCAGCTGACCGCCGCGGACTGGAAACTGAAAACTGTAACCGCCTAAGTTTACGTACTCAAGGCAGCTCCTTAAACCCCCACCAGCGAATGATTGATTCTCGAATACGAACTTCGTCTTCTAGACTGTCAGTCCCCAGTCAGCCTTCACCGGAGGAACTTCTAACTTAGGTTGGTTGTATAGGTTTTTTGTTTGATACTATAGGAATGTTAGGTTAGGTTAGGTTAGGTTAGGTTAGGTTAGGTAGGTTAGGTTAGGTTAGGCTAGGTTAGGTTAGGTTAGATTAGGTTAGGTCTTGTTTTTTCAATCAATAAAGACATTGTGAAAATTTAGCATTTTAGCAACAAAACGTTCCATAAGGCGGCCAGTAGGCCGCGGTTAGTTTCCCGCCGCCAGTTGGGCTGCGGCCAGGTGGCCGCGGCCAGTTGTCCTAGACCCCTGTTTCCTGCCTTCTGTTTCCTGCTCTCCCTTCTAACTATTTCCTGTCGGCACAACAGGAAGCAGTTAGAAGGAGAGGTGGGTGGGTGGGTGGGGAGGAGCCTTGCTTTGTTCTATCCTACTCTGCCATACTGAGTTAACCCGTAGCAGATAACTTTTGTATTAATAAATAGTTCTGGTAATTGCTTCTCCTCTTTATATATTTCTCTTCCTCTTCCTCTTTTTTATTCTTTTCTTCATAATTTTTCCTCATGCTTTTCCTTCTCCTCCTCCTCCTCCTCCTCCTCCTCCTCCTCCTCCTCCTCCTCCTCCTCCTCCTCCTCCTCCTCCTCCTCCTCCTGCCCCCGTCCTGCTGGCTGTGTCCTATTTGTAGAATTTTAATTGGAGTGGAGTCCCAACCTTTGGCTTTTCAAATAACGTTCTGTATTTCCTTTTAAAGCAATTCTCAATTTTCACTCTCAGGACACTCGCCCCGCTGTCCCGCCCCACCCCGCCCCAGCAAGCATAGCCGGGGCAGGGCAAAGCAGGGAGTGACATCGTATTTGAAATCACCGCTCGGCTCTCACTCTCCAAACTTTAAAACACTCGTCACTATCCGATCCCAAGCCGATTCTAGTAGATTAAGCGACGTTGCCTTACAGCCTTCAGCACCTTTGCGTTTCAGCCCAGCAACTCAGATCAGTACCCAGCCTTAAGCCCCATCAGCCCACACCATCATAGATTAATCCACATACCCTATTTCCTTTGTGTCAGTCAAGAATACACCCCATTAACCCATAGCCCCAATTTCCCTTTGTGTCAGACCAGCCCATTAACCTACAGCCCCATTCTTTTGTGTCAGCCATTTAACCCACAGCCCCCATTCCTTTGTGTGTCAGCTAGCACCCTCACACACCCCTCCCTAGCCTCCTTTCTGCGCCCACCCCCCTCAATGTATGTGTGTGTGTGTGTGTGTGTGTGTGTGTGTGTGTGTGTGTGTGTGTGTGTGTCAGCCGCCAGCCCTGCACTAAGACCCTGCCCCTTCCAGCTGGGTGTCAGCCGGCAGTTTCCCAGCGTCAGTCTTCACTCCATAGCCCCCAGCCCGCACCAATCTACAGCTCACCCATCAACTCTTAGCACCATCCACCCCACACCCCTTCACCCCCCCTTCACACCCCCTTCACACGCCACGCCCCCCGCTATGCTTCTAGGTCATCCACTCCCCTTACTCCCATCACCCCCAGCATCCCTCACCCCCTCCCGCCCCCCTTTATTCCCCGCCCCCCCACCCCCCTCCCTGGCCTTAAAGTCGGCAGGGCGTAATTTGTTGGATTATCTATCATTATTTTATTTTATTTATTTTATTATTTTTTTTATTTTTATTGTTAGTGTGTTTATGTAGGACAGACGAGCTTAACGAGTCTCTTCCTCTCTCTCTCTCTCTCTCTTCTTTCCTCTCCCTTCTTCCTTTTCTCTTCCCTTTCTCTCTCTTTATTCCTTCCTTCCTTCCTCCCTTCCTTCCCCTTCTGCCACGCTTGCTTGCTTGTCGTTATAATTTACTTTTTTTTTCTCTAACTTTTAAAAAAAAAATTTTAATAATTGTTATTATTATTTACAGTGTGAATTGGCCTCGCCTTCGTTGTTGTATTTTCTCTCTTTTTCTTTTTCTTTCTTTCTTTCTTTCTTTCTTTCTTTCTCTATATTTATTTATTGAAGTCATTGCATTCTGTTTTATTGAGAGAGAGAGAGAGAGAGAGAGAGAGAGAGAGAGAGAGAGAGAGAGAGAGAGAGAGAGAGAGAGAGAGAGAGAGAGAGAGAGAAATAGAGAAAGAGCAAGAAAGATTCTACGCAATTATCATTATCACGCGAAAAGGCAAAACTAAAAATCAAGAAAATAGAAGACTGAAGGTGTTATCTTAGTGGCATTAGAGGCCAAGCGGGGAGATTACAGGGTGGCGGGAGGAGGAGGAGGAGGAGGAGGAGGAGGAGGAGGCGAACGGAAGGAAGCAAGGAAGCTGAGAATATAAGCGGAGAGATAAAGGAGACAGAAACGAGGATATGGAATGGAAGGAGAGAAAAGAGGAGAAGAGAGAGGACGGAAGGAAGGAAATAAGGATAGAAGAAAAAGAGAGAGAGAGAGAGAGAGAGAGAGAGAGAGAGAGAGAGAGAGAGAGAGAGAGAGAGAGAGAGAGAGAGAGAGAGAGAGAGAGAGAGAGGAAGGTATAACAGAAGGGAGGGTAAGGAAGAAGGGAAACAGGTAGGATGAGTAAAAGGACAAGTAAAAGAAGAAGAAGAGAGGGAAGGGGAGAGGAAGATAAAGAGGGGAGTGGGAGGGAAAGGGTAAGTGAGGGGAGAGGATAAGATGGGAAGCTCCTAAGTAGTTTTAATAAAGAAACGAGGGGAAAAAAAAAGTTATTTTCAACCCAAGCGCGTTTTTTCCCTTCTAAAAAAACACGAAAATTGAATGTTTAAGGATGACAATGGGGGGGTGAGGGGAGGAGAGGGAAGAGGGAGTAAAAGGAGATGAGGGGAAAAGGAAGATGGAGCGAGAGGGAGATGAGGGGAAAGATTGAGGGTGAGTGAGGAAGAATGGGATAGGGAGAATTATGGTGAAAGTGTAAGGGAAAGGAAGAGAGTGAAGGGAAGGGAGTAAGTGAGGGGAAGGGGAGGTTACGTTGTTATCTAAAAGGGGGGGTGAGGGGTGAAGGGTGAGGGGTGAAGGGCAGGTTGGCTCTATTGCTTCTCCGATAATGAAACAAAGACAATATTACGCTCTGTCTGTCTGTATGGCGGTCTGTCTGTCTGTCTGTCTGTCTGTGTGTCTGTTTCTCTTATTACAAAATCATCACTTTATTTGAATGTCCAGAAACGAGAGAGAGAGAGAGAGAGAGAGAGAGAGAGAGAGAGAGAGAGAGAGAGAGAGAGAGAGAGAGAGAGAGAGAGAGAGAGAGAGAGAGAGAGTTAAACAGGTAATCACCGACAAAGTAACATGAGAGTATTATGAGCTCATTTTCAGTGTAATTTTCTCCTTATCACACACACACACACACACACACACACACACACACACACACACACACACACACACACCACACACACACACACACACGATACATTATGTTTTTATTTTAGTTAAGTGTGATTTTCTTTTCTTAATCATGGCGAGGGTTAAATTTTGTCTTTTTTTTGGCGAGGGTTAAATTTTGTCTTTTTTTTCCCTCATTTATCTTCTTGCTTTCCTATCTCCCTCCCTTCCCTTATTTTTTTTCTCTCACTCTCTCTCTCTCTCTCTCGCTGTTACCTTTCTTTTTTTTGTTTAGTTTTTCTTTCCCTCTCTTCCTCTTTCTCTCTCTCTCTCTCTCTCACACACACACACACACACACACACACACACACACACACACACACACACACACACACACACACACGCCTACTCTCATCCATCATCATCTTTTCCATTTCCTTCCATTTGAATTTCACCCTTGACCCTCTCCTTCCCCCTTCCTCCTCCTTCCTCCTTCCCCCTACCTCCTCCTCCCATCTCCTTCCTCCTTCTTCCTCCCACCTCCTTCTCCTCTCCCTCGTCTTCCCTTCATCCACACCCTTAGGTCGATAAAGCATACCCTCTATCCTCCCTTCCCTCCCTACCAACTCTCCTCTCCCTTTCCCTCCCTCTCTCCCTCCCTTCCTTCCTCCTTCCCTCCCTTCCTGCAGCCCTTTCTCAGTTGCTTGATGCATTACCAGGTAGTGAGAGAAAGAGAGAGAGAGAGAGAGAGAGAGAGAGAGAGAGAGAGAGAGAGAGAGAGAGAGAGAGAGAGAGAGAGAGAGAGAGAGAGAGAGAGCATCTTGTGTGTTGACTATATTTCATTTGTTTCCAAACCTGACATAACCTAACCTAACCTCACCTGACCTAACCTAAACCTAACCTAACCTAAGTAGGTATGTTTGTTTTCCTTTGGCTACGGTTTGGCTTTTGTATCAACAGTAGAGGCAGGTGCTCTCTCTCTCTCTCTCTCTCTCTCTCTCTCTCTCTCTCTCTCTCTCTCTCTCTCTCTCTCTCTCTCTCTCTCTCTCTCTCTCTCTCTCTCTCTCTCTCTCTCTCTCTCTCTCTCTCTCTCTCTCCTTTTTCTCCTTGCATCTCCTTCTCTCCTTCCTTACCTTCATCCCACATTTCCTCTATCCATTTGTTATTTTTTTCTTCAATTCTCTCTTTTCCTTTCTATTTCATCTTCTCTCCTTCCTTCCATCTCCCTTTCCTTTCCTTTCTTCATCCATTCTTTCTTCCTTCCTTCTATCCATTCTTTCTTTTTCTCCTTCTTAGTGTGTAGGAACTTTCTTAGCTTCATCTTACGTTCTTCATTGCCTTCATCCATCCACCTATCCATTTCCCCTTCCACCCTTCCACCCTGCCACCCTGCCACCTTCCATCCTCCCCCAGGCACGTGCTTCATTCCTTCCCTCCTGCTGCAGTTCGAAGCCTTGGGTCGAGAAGTTTTGGGATTCGAGGCGGAGTGTTCAGAGTCGAGCCTCAGGGAATTTGTAAACTGGAGTTGTGAGGTGGGGTTGTAAGGTGGGGTTGTAAGGTGCGGTTGTAAGGTGGGGTGGGGTTGTAAGGTGGGGTTGTAAGGTGAGGTTGTAAGGTGAGGTTGTAAGGTGAGGCTGTGAGGTGGAGTTGTGAGGTTGGGTGAGGGTGTTTTGTCGTTTCCCATCATGGTCTGGATTGAAATTGTGAGTGGTGTGAGGATGTCAGGTGGAAACAGACTGACAGGCCAACGATGGGGGAACAAAGCCGCAACACACACACACACACACACACACACACACCAGACAGACTGTTTAGAAGGGACTGCATCTGTGTTAAAACTGGAACTGTAACAAGTCTATACAAACACATGAATATGCAAATAGAAAGCTGACAGGCCGGATATTGAGCCATGGATTAATAATAACTGCCAATAATGATGATGATGATGATGATGATGTTACTAGTCTTACGCTGGACCCATGTTAGAAGCACGTTAATATCACGTGACCTAAAGACCTGTGGTGACTATCGATAGTAGTAATGGTGGTGGTGGTGAGGCAGGCGCTACCCATCACACCCTCAGACCTACAGCACAGGAGCAGCACGCCGGCACCACGTGATACACACACCCATATTGATTCACCATCCTATATTCCCGCCGTGGCAACGACCTATAATGCCTCAGCCGGACCTCCTATTAAACCTAAGGCGATGGAACACGAAGAAATGATGGAAAATAGTCAATAGTTTTCCTAAGCCGACATCAAGAAGTATTTCCCTCATGATTCACTGGACAGCATCTTCATCTTCTTCATCTCCTCCTTCCAGCATCAAATACAAGACTGGTGTAGAAATGCTGCCACGCGCCTCACTCTAGTGCTTCTATTATTTCTCAATGAGGCAAGGGAACACCGGGTGCTTCTCAGTGCTTCAAAACTTTAATTCCTTCGTTTATCGTCTCGACGCTGACTTATATATAACTATAACATTTTAATGAAACTCTGCTAACCCTCGCCGCCTTTACGGTATTACAGTCTTTGTTCTTCACTCAGGATGTGTCAAGACTGGAAAATTTCTTCGCTCTTGCTATGTATCAAGTATTGTGAATTGAAGTGTCCTCCACGCCCCTGCCTGCTGGAAGCTTCACTCACACTCAAATTCACACTCACACTCACACTTCACACTTTTAAACACTGGAGTCAAAGGGTGTTCGTCACATCAGGTTTCCTCCTTAAACGGAATATTTCCCTTCCCCCTCCGCCGCGGTATTGCTTCCCCGCCACCTTCCCTCGTAATTTTCACGATTATTGCTCCTCTCAACTTGCTAACGATGCCTTGGTTCCCTCCTGTGGTCCTGCTCCATCACACTTCCGTCCACGTCCACGCCAGAGTCTCGCCCATAATCCCTTCATCTGAGCAGTGCGTGTCAGTCAGAACCTGCCCCGCCTCGCACTCCTCACGGGAAAACTCTTGTGTTTCTCCACCTTCCTGCGACTTGCTGTTTCAAGAAGAGAGTTTCATGTCACCTCAGGGATTGAATTTATCCTTGATCTTTGAAACTCACGTACACTTTCCTTTGTTAAGCAGCCCTCGGGTAGTGATTAGCCGTTCAAACAGTACAAACACATCATCATCGCCATCTGCATTCATGGCATCGACCAGACCAGACCAGTGTGATAGAATTAATAACCAACATAAATTATCTGAACAAAGCATCATCGTAATGGCGTGTACACGAGTCACCTTGGGGAGGAAACGGTCATGGTAGAGGTGAGGAGAGGTGAGGGAAGCAGTGCGGAGGCAGGTTCACGAAGATGAGGGGAAGGGAAGGGAAGGGAAGGGATGGAATGGGAAGGGAAGGACACTCAGAAGAGGAAACCAACGTAGGAGAATAGAAAGAGAGAGAGAAGTAGGAGGAGGAAAGGAAGGAGGGTGTAGGAGAGGAGAGTGGTGGAGGATGGGTGTGCAAGGGTATGGCTGCAGAGAGAAGAAGGAGGAGGAGGAGAAGGAGGAGAAGAAGGAGGATGAAGGAGAGGAGGGTATAGGAGGGAGGGAGGGAGGGAGGGAGAGGGAGGGTGTGCAAGGGATGGCTGCAGAGCGAAGGAGGAGGAGGAGGAGGAGGAAGAGAGGAAGGAAGGAGGGTGAAGGAGAGGTGAATAGTGAGAGAGGAGGAGGAATAGGAGAGGAAGGAGGGTGAAGGATAGGAGAGTGTTGCAGGGAGGGAGTGAGGCAGTGAGGGAGTACAAGGGATGGCAGCAGCAGCAGCAGCAG
>JAPQNM010000016.1:12205880-12208380 GCA_029783475.1 Metacarcinus magister | reverse complement strand
AGAGAGAGAGAGAGAGAGAGAGAGTAATAAACGGAGGAAGACCAGTAGTATTCACACTGTTTACGAGATAGAGGCTTCAAGAGGACCAAGAAGAGGATTAGGAAGAGGAAGAGGAGGAGGAGGAGGAGGAGGAGGAGGAGGAAGAAGACAAGTTAAAGGAGACATGGAGAGATGGACAACGATAAAGATGGAAGGTGTTGAAGAGTGAAGAGGGAAAAAGGGAAAGAGGAAAGGATGGACGGAAGAGGAAGGAGAGGAGAAAAAGGAAGGAAGAGGAGGAAGGAGGAGGGAGGAGGAAGGAGGAGGTATGGAGGAAATCAGTAACGAAGTGGAGTAGGAGATGGAGGTGGAGGAATGGAGAAAAGTAATAAATTGGAAGGAAAATCGGAAGAGGAAAGATGAGGATGGAAAGGGAAGGAAATTTGCACTAAATATGGTGAAAAATGGGAAAGGGAAGCACACACACACACACACACACACACACACACACACACACACACACACACACACACACACACACACACACACACACACACACACACACACATATGGGAAGAGAGAGAGAGAGAGAGAGAGAGAGAGAGAGAGAGAGAAAGGGCAGTGGCTACAGAGAGAGGGAAACTAAATTGAGCGGAGAGGGGAAAGGAGCCATGGGTGTGGTTTTCTCTCTCTCTCTCTCTCTCTCTCTCTCTCTCTCTCTCTCTCTCTCTCTCTCTCTCTCTCTCTCTCTCTCTCACAAACACACGTACATACACACACCTGAGACTTGCCGCAACGTGGGGAAGAGGGGGAGAGAAGGAGGGAGGATGGAGGAAAGAGGGGGAGAAAAAGGGAGGGAGGAAGGAAGGAGAAGAGGAAGGGTAACTGCAGGATAAGAGAAAAGGTACCTAAAGGTAAGGAATGAAGGAGAGAAGGAAAGAGAGAATACGTGATTAGACTATGTAGGTACCTGTATTGTGTGTGTGTGTGTGTGTGTGTGTGTGTGTGTGTGTGTGTGTGTGTGTGTGTGTGTGTGTGTGTGTGTGTGTGTGTGTGTGTCGCGTTGCCTCAGCCCTGCACAAAAGGGGACCGTTTCGAGGGCAGGTAATGAAAGGAATAACAGTTTGTTTCACGGGAATATATATTTTTGTACCTGAAGCAAGTAGCGTTCTAGCGTGCATGGATGGTGGCGGTGGTGGTGGTGGTGGTGGTGGTGGTGGTGGTGGTGGTAATGGTCGTGGTTATGGTGGTGGTGTTGGTGGTTACGGTGTTACAAACTTTTTTTTTATCTATTTCGTTTTTTTGTTTGTTTTTGTAATATTGCATTGTTTGATGGTGCTACACTTTTTGTTATCGCCGACCCTCTGCTGCCTATGTAACACTCACTGCCTCGTAACACACCCTTGTAACGTCCCTTCAGTCTCTACCTTACCTTTGTTAGTTATATTTATCATCAAGGCTTGCGTCGCTAAACAAAAACTAATAAATAAATCGATAAGTAATATAGACGAATGAATTAATAGATAGATGAATAAATAAAATGAATGGTTGGATAATAGAGGCGATATAAAAACTAGATTAAGCAATCTTACATTCAATTAACAAGAGAAACAATCAACGAAACAAAAGCGCAACGGAATGGATCCAATAAAGTAATAAACGAAGCATTCGGTTGTACAGAATAAGTGATTTGAACCCACTCCCTTCACACAAATTTGGAATTGCAGCAAATACAAAACAAAAGAAATAAATACCGTCTTTGCCACACTTTTAAACTAAGACAAAGATGGATAATTTAAAAGAAAAAAAATGAAACAGGCAGAAAAAAAAATTGCTATATATAATTTCGTCCAAGGGAGGTGTACAAAGGGGATGGAGTGAGGCCTTGAATGCTATGGTGATCTTGTCCCTTAGCCAAGATTCTAAACTAAGTAGATGCAAGGAATATACTACACAGCGTCCCTGGTTGAGGCTTGGCGGGAATTGGAGACCTTGGGGAACGCCACTGAGCTGCGCATGCGTGGTGGTGGTGGTGGTGGTGGCGGCGGCGAAGGATGGTGCAGTCATAAAATGGGCGGAGTTTTCCCTTGACTGAGAAAAGAGAGGAGAGGAATGGAAGGAGAAAAAGAATAAAAGAAGAAGAGGAAAAGATCAAATAAATGCGTATGTAACAAATATAACCTTGAGTCACTGTTTACCGTCGTGTTATTAATTGTTAATCATACTTACTCGTCACTTAGAAGGTTGTGTTTGGTGTGTGGTTCTTATAGTTTTGGTGATGGTTCCAGCAGGACTCCGAACCTTCACAGACTCTACTTGGCCGGTTCTATTGTTGTCTCTTTCAATAGTCTTTTTTTATTTTTAGCGTCTGTATAGAAAACCATTGGGTGTATCGAAGCGCCAATGCAACTGTTGGAAAGCTGGTTGTAATCCTCTTTGAAATAAATATACCTACGGGTGGAAACGCTTGCTGGCGGCAGAATTTTGAGAGAGAGGGTGAGAGAGAGAGAGTATTTGAATA
>JAPQNM010000016.1:12190880-12200880 GCA_029783475.1 Metacarcinus magister | reverse complement strand
AAAAAGAGAAAATATCAGTAAATGCATAACTATATACCACAAACAAACAAACAAACAGAGGAAGGAACAGAAACACTAACACACACACCCACCCCCTAAAAAAAATAATAAAAAATAAAAAAACGCGGAAAAAAAAAAGTCAGAAAGCTGCAGATCAACTCAAAATGACAGAAAATGGGAATCGGATTTAGCGGCATTAGAGAGGAGGGTTGGGTGGGAAGGGACACTAAGGCAGGCTAGGCGGGACACGTGCTTGGGTCCTGTAGCCTGGGATTACTGTACCGATAGCGACACCTGGTAACTGTGAACTGTCCTCCTACGGCTTACAGTGTCAAAAGTGAACGGTAGAGGGCGTGTCAAGAGCGGGGGGAGAGAGAGAGAGAGAGAGAGAGAGAGAGAGAGAGAGAGAGAGAGAGAGAGAGAGAGAGAGAGAGAGAGAGAGAGAGAGATAGTGATAGTGAACGAAGATGAACAGCATTGTGAGAGAAACACACACACACACACACACACACACACACACACACACCACAACACACACACACACACACACACACACACACACACACACCACGCACACAGACAGACCATGTAGAACAGATGGAAATATTTCACTGCAGGACCGGTGATATCAGTGAAGGGAACAAAGGGATGGTTAGGGAGTGAGTGTGGAGTGAGTGCGTGAGTGAGTGAGTGCAACGAAGCATTAAGTGGTTTGGGGCATTGAGTGCGTGGAAGGGGAGACGTGATTCACTTAGAGACCTTTATGCAAGAACCAGAATGGGGGAAGAGGAATAAAGGGGAATATATATAGAGAGAGAAGGTAGAACAGATGTAAGGTGAGGAGGGCACGAAAAGGGAGGAGGAGGAGGAAGAGGAGGAGGAGGAGGAGGAGGAGGAGGAGGAGGAAGAGGAGGAGGAGGAGGAAAGGGATATTGATGAACTGTGAAATTAACTGACTGACTGACTGACTGACTGATTGTGTATATTGACAGGTGTTTTATTATGTTTTTCAATTCATTTGTTTCATAGACCCAACACTTTATAGACATTTGTAATAACTAACGTGAAAATTAAGATAAAAATAATTAATGTATAAAAAAAAAACTTTGATCGAAAAATACATAAAAGTAATCTCTCTCTCTCTCTCTTTCTCTCTCTCAAGTTCAAGTAATTAAGATCAAGCGACAAATATCCATTAACATAAACTCCAATAAATCTCAGGCCAGCCAAGAAAAAGAAAGATGGCGCCTCCCCTCCTGCCTCCTCCACCAAGCCATTAAAGCGGGAGGTAATGAGGGATAATATAAGACCAAGGGAAGGAAATATATTAATGCGCTATAAATTAACTTGGTTTTAGTGAGTCTCCCTTAAAACAGAAGGAGGAGCGGCTCCGTTTTCTTTTCTATTCACCTTCAGTGCGTCTTGCAGGATGGATGGAGGAGGAGGAGGAGGAGGAGGAGGAGGAGGAAGGAGGGAAGAAGGAAGGGAGGAATAACAAAGAATGAGAACGAGAATCAAGAATCGAAGAAAGAAAGAGAGAGAGAGAGAGAGAGAGAGAGAGAGAGAGAGAGAGAGAGAGAGAGAGAGAGAGAGAGAGAGAGAGAGAGAGAATGTTTGTTTTAGTTAACTTATTTATATTCTTTGTTATTCTGCTATAAATTGTTTTCCTTGCATACTCATTTGGTTTTTTTTTATTTATCATTTCTCTTTCACCTCTCCCTCCTTCTCATATACTTTCACCTGATTTGTTTTGCAGTAGTAGTAGTAGTAGTAGTAGTAGTAGTAGTAGTAGTAGTAGTAGTAACAATAACAGATATTGACTAAAGCAGGAATAGAAGCGATAGTCAATAAAGGAAACCACACACACACACACACACACACACACACACACACACACACACACACACACACACACACACACACACACACACACACACACACCTTTCCTAGGGCCCCGCGGACTCTGAAGGGGAAGATAAATACGGTTGAAGGAGGAATCCCTTGGCTGGGCACTGCAGGCAAACAACAGGAGGCTGGTTGGCCCTCGATGCCTCGTCTTGAAGGAGGAGGAGGAGGAGGAGGAGGAGGAGGAGGAGGAGGAGGACAAAGGGATATCAAGAGGGCTTTTCGATTCGTAGGGAAGGTATGTTTTTGGTGCACTCCTGCCGGGGGTCATCTGTGCAGGAGAAAGGATGGAGCTTGGCTGATATCCTTCCCCGCCCACCACCGCCTCGATGGCCCGCAGACAAAGGTGAACGAACCTGATATTCTGTGAAATCATATAGTGAACGAAATCATAAGCGAAGAGAAGAAAGGATTTGTTGTGTTGTTAATTAATACATAATGTTATGTTTGTGAAGGGGAAGAAGTAATGTGTATGTATGTATGAACCAAGATTTTAGAAGATTATGTGTTTTCAAAGTAAGTACTGATGCTGTGAGTCATGCCAGTGATCGACAGTATAGTGGTGAGAGAATGACTCTTCCATCCCACTCGTGTTCCTTCTCGTTACCGTGTTATAGTTTACATGAAATTATATGTGGCATTATTTTAACTTTATTTATATCATGTTTCAAAATATAAAACAAATCCTATGTAATCCTTGTTTGTAAAGATAACAAATTATTGTCGTGAGTCCTTGGATGATCAATTATTTGGTAACGTAGTAATTAATTTCATAACTTTTAGTCTGACGTTGCTCCGTGGTTGTGTTGTAGTAAGACGGTGGATGGACCTGAACGGCCTTGGCTGATTAATCGTCATGATGTCTTCCTATCTACGCTAGTGATTAATGGTTAACTTTTTTTATAAGATTAAGCGTGATGGGATGGTCGCCTTGGTGGCCGCTGTGCTTCGTCCAATATTCTTGAACTCTTACTAATGATTGTTTTAAGATAACTCTTATTTATCCTCAGTTATCATCTAATCATGCAAATAAAAACCATAGTTCGCCACTTTGTCATTAGTAAATACAAACGTTACATGTTGTGGTGTTTCATGTTATTCCTCATTCTTCCAAAGTGATGAATGTTTACACCTTTGTTGTGATAACCTTCCCGCACTACAATTTAACGTCAGCGATAAATTTATCCTGCCATTATATAAACTGGACGTGTAGAGGATGGAGGCGTAACGTGACGGGTGGGGGGGGGGAGGGTGTCGTACGCAACACCAGGCTCAGTCAGAGTCACACCACCACCACGCACGTGACGCTGGTGTGGCGCGCGGCCCTTGATTACAACGCATTAGTTTTGTTGTGACGGGAATCGGTTGTCGTGACGCATCAATCATCTCCCATCACACGCGAGGGTTGCTTTGGGAGGAACCTTGGCGTGCGACTGTCACTTGTTTTTTGGAAAGTCTGAATAAATTACTTTGGACGCCATTCATGCATTCCATTTTCCGTCAATGTCATTACTTTCCCATAAAAAGGTGAACTCAATTAGTCAGGTGTAGCCGATCACGCTGAAAGCCGTGTTACCTGGATGTAATTATTGTTTTTATCTCTAGGAATTAAAGAATGGATCCTTTTATAGTGTTTCCCAATGGTTTAATTAACACAGGTATTGAATGAATTGGTCGGTCATTACATTTTTGTTTTAATTTATCCTGCCATGAATATAATAATTAAGCTCGTTGTCCTTTCACTGGTGGTTATATACATGCTTAAGGTGATGGTTTACTAAGCACCGTTGTGGAGGCATTAACAAGACTGTTTATAACCTTTCTTTACTACCTTCACCAACAAGTCATCAGTGATAGTTAACAGTAAATACTTTAAGTCAATTCACGCCATAAATTTTTATTCGTCAAGCGTTTTATTTGCTGATGTTACCAAGTTTTCTATTTCTCTCTCTAGCTTTAAAGTTTTCATCAACGGAGGGAAGGAAATTTCGTTGTTTCCTTCACTAAAATTGTTGAAAAAATAAAAATGAAAAAAAAAAATGACACTGCTTTTGTCAACCTTAATTCTTGTCTTTTCATTGCCTGATAATCATCCTTTGTTATCTATTGTATTTTATTTTATGTATAGAACTTTTTTAAAAGAAAATAATAAAATGGCGTGTACTTTTAAGCGTCGTAGGAAATTTCTTTTGTTGGTGCTCGAGGAGGAGTAGAAAGGAGGACAAGGAGGAGTAGAAGGAGGACGAGGAGGAGTGAGGGGAAGGGCAGAAGGGGGAGGTAGAAGAGTAAGAAAGACTGATGGACGAAGAGAAGGGAAGGGAATAGCAAAAGGTGGAAGAAAAAAAAAAAGGGAACGGAGGAGAAGAAATATGGAAAGAAGAGTGAAAAGCAGGAGGAGAAATAGAAAGAAAAAAATATATGGAAGAAAATTAAGGTACAGGAGGAATGAAAGAGAAGAGGAAGAGGAGATAGGAAAGGGAAGGAGAAAAAAAAACACTTGAGGAATAACAACAGTTTTCCAGATTTCGGGAGTGAATGAGTTGATCATAAATGTTTCTTTTTGGAGAGGAAAGAGGAGGAGGAAGAGGAGGACGACCACCCAGAGAAAGAAGAAAGAGGAGAAAGACGAAAAGGAAGAGGTGGAAGAGGAAGAGGAGGAGGAGGAGGAGGTGCGTCAAAGTGGAATGAAAGAAAAACATGAAGAACAAACACGGAGATGGAATTGGGTCGGAGAAGGTTAAATAATGGACCAGAAAAGAGACAAGTAATTGAAAGGATAAAGAAAAAGACTGAAAACCGTCACATTTTACAGAAAAGATAATACACGAGAAGACGAAAAGAAAAGAAAAGAAAAACTAGAAAAATATGAAACTTACGAAGCAGATACAGACATAATTAGAAACTAGGAGAGAGAAAGGGAAGAGGAGGAGAAGGATGAAGGAAGGAAGGAATGGAGGGAGTAAGGAGGGAGAGAGGATATACTGTTCAGTGTATATTAACAACACTTGACTTTGGTGTGTAAATTGTGTCGAGAAACTTAATTAATTCTCCTTCCCAAATTAACTATTGCTGTTGTTGTTGTTATTGTTGCTGTGAATGTTGTTGTTATTGCTATTACTATTATTATTATTATTATTATTAGTTTATATATCATACTTCCTTGCAATATTGACGAGTACACAAGAAATGTACATACACAAACTTAACACACACACACACACACACACACACACACACACACACACACACACACACACACACACACACACACACACACACACACACACACACACTGCAGCATCCCCGCCAGGAGCACTCAACTTGTATATAGTGGATAATTATTTTGTAATTATGCAGACTTTGCACCTGAGCGGCTTAGGATGTGACCCTTAATGCAGTACAAAGGGGAAGGGATTGTTTAACGAAGCTCAAGGATTAGTCTTGTGGTTTTTATACTTGTTAGTTCACTATTTTCGTTTAGTATAACCAGATTTTTTCCGTATATGCAGATTTTTTGTATAAACAGATTTTTCGGTATATTCATATTTTTTTAGTATTTGCAGTTTTTTCCAGTATATCCAGACTTTTAAGGATTTTCTCAGGTTTTTTTCAAGATTTTTTCAGGACATTATCTTCAATATTTGAGTTAAAATATATTAGAGAAAAAAAAAAGAGCTATTTGAAGCCGAAAAAACACAGTAAAAAGCAGTATTGAGGTTTGAAAACATAACAGAGAAGTACAAATATAAATATTGGTTAAAATATTAGTATTGCAAGTTGAAACAATGCAGGAAATATATTGATTTATACATTATTTTTATAGTTTGTATATACTTGTAATACATGAACTGACTTTTTTCCCTGTTTTCTTATTTCAGGTAAGTTGTGAGGAGGAGAGGAAGTGCAGCTGCAGGTGTGTGTGGTAAGGGGGCGGCGGGGGTGGGCGGGGGAAGGGGTGATTAGGGGGGGCGTGGAGATTACAAAGGGGAGAGGGAAATTGTGGGAAGGGGAAATGGGCGGTGTGTTTCCTGGGATTACAAGTTACACCGACATAGTTAAGTTTGGCCACAGCCTCTGTAAGTTAGGATGTGACATGGATACACACACACACACACACACACACACACACACACACACACACACACACACACACACACACACACACACACACACTTCTAAGTCCCTCTGGTACGTAATTATCTCTAACTATGTGTACACGGACAGTAATTTGTACACATGGAGAGGAGTAACCAGAGAGAGAGAGAGAGAGAGAGAGAGAGAGAGAGAGAGAGAGAGAGAGAGAGAGAGAGAGAGAGAGAGAGAGAGAAGAGAGAGAAGGAAGTAAAATTAATCTCTTAGTCTATCTCCATTCTCCTTTTTCACTTAAGTTTCCAATAGTCTTTTTTTTTCGTTCTGATTAAGTCACTTTGATGAGGTTGTAATTCGCTTCGTCATTTGGTTCACAAGTTGGCACTCCACCTCCACCTCCGCCTCTGCCTCCGCCTCAGCCTCTGCCGTGAACTCAAGCTTCGTCAGGTCGTGTTAGCCTCATAAGTCTTGCCAATCCGGTGAAGTTTCTCTTAAGCTCATTATGGTGATTAGTGCTAAAAATTTGTCTTATTTCTTTGTCTGGCTTCCTGTTGATGAAATTCGTGTGTTTATTCAGTCATTCATGCGTTATTTATTCACTTCATGACTAAGAGAGAGAGACGGAGATGTGCACAGTGGCTTGAGTTCAGGTAGTTAACTTAATATTGCCTTCACTCACTTTTACTTCTACTTGTGTACTGAAACACTATTATTTATTTTTTTCTCTCTGATAATGAGATTTGCTTCGCCTGCTGTGTCACGGGAACAACATTATCGTACATCATATCCCGCTAGGGTGCAATGCATGACTTTTTATTTTGCCGACATAAACAAAAGCGGCAGGAAGCTGAACACGGCAGAAAAATTCATACAAACATTGCAGCTTCATAAATAATCTAGACTTAGGAAAGAGATAAGCCGAAATTGGCCCACAAGTTTGCTAGGGTATGAGAGGGAGAGACTCAGTAGCGATGTAGTGTGTATATAGTAACTGAGAATAGGATGGGAAGCGTGAAGAGAAGGAAGGAAGGAAGGAAGGAAGGAAGGAAGGTAGGTAAAAAGGTTAGATTGATGTTAGATATTGATATGAGTGTTGTATTATGTGTGCCGAGGTTGGGTTGTGTAAGGTGACTGGCTGGCTACCTTGAGGTCTGGTGTTCTTAAGTAAAGCTTATTCATAATCAAAGTGGAGTGAATATTTGATGAATGCTTGATGAATATTTGATGAATGCTTGATGAATGTTTAATGAATGTTTGATGGGATGTGAGACTAACCGTGTGTGAAAGTGTAAGTCATTTAAGAAGACAAATATTTAGGTTAACTTTACCACTACCTCGTTCTTGGTACTACTTACGAAGAGGAGGAGGAAGAGGAAGAGAAATGGAAGAGAAAGTAAAAGAGAAAAGGAAGAGAAAGAGGAGGAGGAGAAAAAAGAAAAAGAAAAAGAGGAGGAAGTGAAAGAGAGAGAAAGAGAAAGAGGAAGAGGAAGATATGTGGTGTGGGTTACCTGCCAGGTGAAATGAGATGTATGAGGCAGGGAATGAGTAATTAGGTGACACACAGGTGAACTCCCACCTGTCAACACCTGAAGTCTGCCAGGGCAATGAGTGAAGGGAGAAGGATGTGGGTGAGGCAAGGGGAGGGAACGGTAGGAGGGGGAGAAGGGGAAGGGAAGGGGAGGAAAGAGAGGTAAAAGTGAAGGGAAGAGAAGAGGAAGGAAAGGAAAACAAAAAGTAAGTGAAATAATTGGAAGAGGAAGGAGAGAGGGATGGAAGAAACATGGGAGCAAGGAGATACAAGGAGGGAAGGGAGGGAAAATGTAATGAAGGAAGGAAGGGAGGAAAGGAAGGATTGTAAAGAAAGAGAAAAGAAATGAAAGGAGAAAACAAAATGAGGGTAGAGGGCGAGTGGGAAAAAATAGAAGAAAACTATAAGAGAGTATAGAGGAGGAAGGGAAGGGAAGGGAAGGGAAGGGAAGGGGAAGGGGAAGGGGAAGGGAAGGGAAGGGAAGAAGGGCACTGTAATTCAGGTGAGGAGGGTAAGTGACATGGTGGAAGTAATATGAAGGGGTGTCTGTCTCGTTGGGAGAGAGAGAGAGAGAGAGAGAGAGAGAGAGAGAGAGAGAGAGAGAGAGAGAGAGAGAGAGAGAGAGAGACAGAGAGAGAGAGAGAGAGAGAGAGAGAGAGAGAGAGAGAGAGAGAGTAAAAGAGAGGGAAAGAGAGGGGATAAAAAAGTAACCACTACCAACACCACCACCACCTCTTTCTCCTCCTTCTCCTCCTCCTCCTCCTCCTCCTCCTCCTCCTCCTCCTCCTCCTCCTCCTCCTCCTCCTCCTCCTCCTCCTCCTCCTCCTCCTTCTCCTTCTCTGCCTCGATTTCTTCCTCCTTGCCCTCCTTCAGTAACTCAGAAAAGAATTAAAACTCCACACAGTCCCATTACGCTATTTCCCCGGCGGTCTGAGGGCAGCTTGGCGAGGCTCATCGAGACGCAATGTAAGCAGCAGTCATAAAGTTGAATAGGTTCTCCGCGCCGCTTGAGAAACTAAAGAAAGGAAGAAAGAACGCTGCTTGCTGTGTGTGTGGGGGGTGTGTGGGTGTGGATGTGGGTGTGGGTGTGGGTGTGAGGAGGGAGAAGGAGAAGGACTGGGAAAAAATAAAGATGGAAGGCTGTAGATTTATTATTATTATTTTTTGTTTTGTTTTTTTGGCAATAACGAAAAAATATTGAACCATTTTTTCTTTTTTCCCAATCCAAACTTATATATATTTTCTTATATATCTTATCTTTTTTTGTGTGTGTGTGTTTGTTCCTTTCTTTAATTTTTATACGTTTTTCTTTCTCTTCATGTTACCTGGCCTCTTAATTTTCATCATGTCCTTCTGTCACTCCTTTGTCGCCTTTTCTTTTCACCTCCATCCCGCTGTCCTTCCCTCCTTCCCTCCCTCCGTCCCTCCCTCCATCCCTCTCTCCCTCCCTCCCTCCCTCCCTCCAGCCGGAACTGTGGTCGTTTGTACAAGAGGACACACACCTTTTGGCTTTCCTTCAGGGCAAGACAATTTCCCTGTGTACTTAGAGGAGGAGAAGGAGGAGGAGGAGGAGGAGGAGGAGGAAAGTGGTTACGTCATTTGTGTCTTTGTCTTGGTGAGGTGGGAGAAAAGGACACAGGAGGTGAAGGAGGAGGAGAAGAAAGAGGAGGAAGAAGTGTAGCAGTCTTTGTCTTATTCCCTTCGTCATAACGTGTTTGTCTTCTTCCCTAAGCTTGTATTCTCCCTTTGTCTTTCCCTTCAACGCCCTTTTTCTCCCTTGCACCTCCTCTCAACCTCCTTTCCTTCCACATTTCCTCCCTTTCCTTCCAATATCCCTCCTCTTTCTCTCTCTCTCTCTCTCTCTCTCTCTCTCTCTCTCTCTCTCTCTCTCTCTCTCTCGCTCTCTCTCTCTCTCTCTCTCTCTCTCTCTCTCTCTCTCTCTCTCTCTCTCTCTCTCTCTCTCTCCCTTCTTTACGTCTCTTCTATCCTATTACCTTTCCTCCCCTTCCAATATTCCTCGTATCTCTTTCTCTCGTTTTTCCTCCTCCTCTTCCTCCTCCTCCTCCTGTGTGTACCTGCATCTACACTATGCAAGCAACACATTAGTTACACACAAAGCACTGCAATTCTTCCTATATAAACAAAAATTATCAATACATTATACTTTATTCTTGACTGCTCTCATAAATTGTCACTTTTTTTCAATGTTGCAAGATATTACTCCTTTTTTCCGGCCAGCTTCGGGTGTAGTAATGGGTGGGTGGGTGAGGGGGAGCCTTCTACTGTACTACATCTTCCAAATTAAATAGATAGATAAATTTAATGAAAAAAGCCTTAGCTAGGATCTATTGCTCTTTGTCTAACCTTTGTAACTCCTCCTCTGCACATACCTTCCTACCTTTGCAACACTTTCTCTTTTTTTTCTTTCTCTCACACTCTCTCTCTCTCTCCCTTAACCTTTTCTCCCTTTCATACCTA